>PVKC010037252.1:0-13033 GCA_004027635.1 Crocidura indochinensis
AGAGAGAAGAAAGAAGAAAAACATTTGCTTTAGTTGCAGATTGAAGGGAATCTAGGGAAATGGTGGGAGGGCAAATGGGGACTTGGTGGTGGAAAATGTGCCCTGGTGAAGGGTGAAGTATTGAACATTATATGACTTCAATGATCAGAAACAGGGGAGGGGTGAAAAAATTAAATCATAAACAATGTTGTAATTGTAAGTTTTATTTGGTGATTCAATTAAAACTTTATTAAAATAAAATATTTTAAATGATATAATAAAACTAATAACTGAGCTTCTGCATGGTCTGGTAATTTCAATTCTTGACATCTATGTTAAGGACCCAAAAGAACTACTTTTAGAAGGCATTTGTACTCCTATCTTCATTAGAGCTTATTATAATACCCAGGTGTCCAAGAACAGATTTTAGTGTATTAAAACTTTTGTATATAAATTCAATGGGATATTATTCAGATATAAGAGAAGATAAAGTAATTCAATTTATATCTGTGTGGCAGGATCTCCTGAGTATATGAAGTCAGTCTAAAAGAGAAGGGCAAATGGAGTATCATGTCTCTCATTTGTGGTCAAATGGATTGAACCTAAGAACTGGGTAATACAACTTATATGAAGTCAGTCTAAAAGAGAAGGGCAAATGGAGTATCATGTCTCTCATTTGTGGTCAAATGGATTGAACCTAAGAACTGGGTAATACAACTTACTTTACTAAGGGGACAATTGAATGAATGGGGGCAGGAGGAGCCATGGGACATTGGTGTACAGATTCAGAAACTTTGGTAGGACATCTTGCGTCTAAAACTCTAATATTAGCAGTATTGTAAACATAGTGCCTCAATAAAAATTGGAGAAAAGTATGTTACATGTATATATAATATGATAGATACATTGAAATATGTATAATTCAGACAAATTGCATGCTTTTCAGAACAATGTTAGCTAGTAAAATTGAATCAAGAAAGGTAGATAATCTCCATATTCCAATTGTACTAAACAATAAAAGAACATAATCAAACATTATAAAGGTCCATAGAGATAGTACAGATTAAGAATATAGTTTTCATGTGACCCAATATAGATTAGATTTCTGGCACCAAAATGACCCACCAGGCATTGCAGAGTTTGACCCTAGAGATCCCTGAGAATTGCATTGATGGCCTCTAGGGGGTCTCAAACTGGCCCTCTGTACAACATTTTGTGGCCCTGCCCTAGAGGAATATTTTTTGTTCTTTTTGTTTTTTATTTGTTTTGTTTTGTTTTAGTTGTTTGTGTCACACCCCCCAATGTTCAAGCATCACCCTGACTTTGCCTCCTGCGACCTCCTGGTAAAATGAGTTTGAGACCCCTGCTAGGCAATTCCTTGAATGACAGGGTCAGGCAGAACAATATTCTCTAACACTTGCAATAAATACTTGCTTGATTGGCTAAGAATTGTCCTGAGATGTACCTGATTCTCCTGAAACACATAATTCCCACTTCCCAAACTACTGCCAACAATATAAGGCCAATTTATATAGTCATTAAAACTACCACAAGCTTTAGTGATTCTGTTCCTTGGCATCTAACCCAATTACACTAAAACCATTATTCAGTACAGTAACCATTTATACCTAAAACAGCAACTCAACTATTATAAATCAAAAATATTTAATAAAAAAGCAGATAATTAAAAATTGTATACACAACTATCTTTATTGTAGGATTGTTTATAGAAATAAAGTTCTGAAATAACTCAAATGCCTAATGACAGAGGAATAAAGAAGTTATGGCAATTATTTATAAAGGAATACAACTCAGCTATAAGTAAAGATAAAAGATATTGTTATAACTTGTATGCAATTAGGTGTCATGTTAAAATATATCAGTGGGTGAAGGGAAAACAACACATATATCATTTAATTGTAAAGAAACCAAGCAAAGGGATAAATAATAAATACTGAGAGCAAAGTCTTGAACTTTGACAAAAGAATTGAAGTTCTCAAATTATGGATAGGACTGTGAGTAGTTTGAATGACTAGAAAAAAATTGTGGAGAGATTGGGACACTTTGCTGAATGTAGTGAGTGTTCAGTAACTTTGTACGTCAAAATAAAAAATATTGATACTATTGTAAACCATGTTACCTGGTGTAGTGTATTGATTGACTTGCATATATTAAACCATTTTTTGCATAAGTGGGATGAAACCTATTTGGATGTGCTGTATGATATTATTGATGATTTACTGGATTTTATTTGATAACATTTTGTTGAAAATTTTTTCTGTGTTCAGCATGGTTATTGACCTATATTTCTCTTTTTTCAATGTTTCTGCCTACTTTTGATTAGCTTCATAGAAAGTTTTGAGAATGTTTCTTTTTCGTCAATTTCCTGAAAGAGCCTGAAAAAGATCGGCAGTTGGTCCTCTTTACCAGCAAGAAACAATTCACTATTGAATCAATCAGGGCCCAGGCTTGTATTTGGGGGAAGATTTTGATTAGTTTCAATTCTTTGACAGTGATAGATCTGCTTAGGTATTCCAAATCAGCTTGATGCAACTTTATAGGAGTCCAAACATTTATTAATTTCTTCTTTTTTTCTTGTTTCATGCTATAAAGATTCTCAAAGTAAACTCTGAGTATTATTTGGATTTCTGAACTATCTGTAGTGATATCTCCTCTTTCATTTTCTTTTTTTGTTTTGTTTTTGGTCCACACCCGGCGGCACTCTGAGGCCACTCCTGGTTCTGCATGAGAAATCATTCCTGGCAGGCTTGGGGGACCATATGGGATCCTGGGAATCAAACCCAGGTCTGTTCTGGGTCAGCCACGTGCAAGGCAAATCCCTTACCACTGTGCTATCTCTCTCCTTCCCCATTTCTAATATGGTCTATTACAGCTCTCTTTTTCTTTATGAATATTGCTACTGGTCTTATTTATATTTTCAAAGAACCAACTCCTTTCTTTGTTATTTTGCATTGCTTTCTGGGTTTCGAATTCATTAATTTCTGCTCTAAGTTTTGTTATTTTCTACTTCCAGCTCATTTTATTTATTTTACATTCTCTTTGCTGTTCATTAAAGTTATTTATGTAGGTATTTTCCCGCCTTCCTGGTGAATGCTTGCAAAGTTCTAAACTTTCCTCCTAATACCTCTTTTTTATATCCCACAGATTCTGATATTTCATGTCCTCTTCTCATTTGTTTCCAAATATCTTTGATTTCCTCTCTAACTGCTTGGTTGTTCAGTAGTGAACTCTTTGATTTCAAGGTGTTAGTATTATATCTTCATTAATTTGAATAATTCACTTTTTTTATCAATGCATCATGATATAAAAAGATAGTTGATACAATTTCTTTCTTCTTATATTTATGGAAGTATGGTTTGTGGCCCAGGATTTGGTCTATATTGAAAAATTTCCCATGTGCATTGGAGAAGAATTTGTATTCAGATTTATGGGGATAAAAATCACTATTTATATCTAGTAACCTGTTGATGTAATAGCAGCTGTACTTGAACATGCCCCTGGACATGCCTCTTAGACACTTCCCCTTATCATGCCACGTATAAAAGTAAAACTTGAACCATTAGAGGAGCACAGGATAGAGCAGCACTAGCTGGTCCTTAGGGGTCCAGAGATAAAGCATCAGCAAGATGCTGCCTGTTTTTTATCTATCCCTCTATCTCTCTGTCTCTCTCTCTCTCTCTCTCTTGAACCCTGGCTTCCCTGGCCGCCTCTCACTGGTAAAATTCCCTTTCTCTTTCTCTTCATCTCTCTAAAACCTTCACGCTATGGCAGCAGGCCTCAGGTTCCAGGAGGAATGGCTTTTACTTCTTTCATCTCTCTTAATACCGGGTGGATAGTTGATAAAAGTTGGCATCCCTAGGAGGGCTCTTGGCCTCATAGGTCCCTGAGAACCTTGCAATACAGGCTCAGGCAGCCTTGGGCCTCTGAAGCCTTGCAGCAGCAGGTAGACTTGCAGCTTATTGAAGTAACCTGCAGAAGCCTGGCAACCTCCTAGATAACCGCAGTAACTTGTCTGTGAAGAACTGTAGTAATTCTACTGTAACCTCTTCCATTTCTTCCATCAACACCAGTATTTCCTTGCAGAGTTTTAGCCTGGTTGATCTATCAAGAGGTTGACAGAATGATGTCAAAGATCCGACTATTATTGTGTTGCTATTTATGACTTTCTTGTAGTCTATTAGATGTTGTTTTGAGAATTTTGTTGACCCCTCATAGGGTGCAGGTATTTGTAGGAGTTTGGTTTCTTTCTGATGTGCATATCCCTTGAATATTAATAAATGACCCTCTCTATCTCTTATGACCTTTTTGAACATGAAATATATATAATCTGATGTTAATATTGCCACTCTAGCCTTCTTGAGTGATTTATTAGTTTGGAGGATTGTCTTCCTGTTTTTGATGTTTAATCTGTATTTGCTATGACTATTCAAATATGTTTCTTGCAGACAACAAGATTTTGGATTCATTTTTAATCCATTTTCCACTCTGTGTCTCCTTATTTGTTGCACTTAGTTCATTAACATTGGGAGGCATTATTTTCATGGAATATAGTGCTAACTTTTAAAAAAGTAATTTGTTGTCATTGGGAGTTTGTCTTAACTTATCTCTCTGCTCTTTTAATTTTATTTATTTAAATAAAAGAAATCACATACTTAATATAATTAATCATAATACATTGTTTCCAAATTAGTGAAAGCAACGTTACTGAAAAAATTAGAAAGAAAAATATAATGGAAGAGAAAAGAATTTGTGAAAATTATTGTAATCACCAATGACATCAATTATACACTGGTTGAAAGTTTAGTAAGCTCTTCTAGTTACATTTTTAGTCTGTAAATTGGGTTGTTTCTTTAGGGATGGCAACATTAATGAAGTTTTCCAGGAACTCAAAGTTATGATACTACAAATTTTAGGGGCATATACTCAGCTGTAGGGTCTCCTGAAAGAAGGCCAGGTTAGAATATGACAACTGCATTTGTGGGCATGGTTACAGATACAAGCCTTTCCTGAAGGAAGGAGAGATGAGGGAAGGTGTCCATACTCACTCCATAAAAACCTCTGGTGATATCAGACCAATACCTGGTGTACTTGAAATGTGATTGGTCATATCACCATACCTACAAGGAATCATAGAATTTCAGTGATGAGGCAGGTCATTGAGTGAACAGTGATTTGGGTGATGGAGATAAGAGTGACTTTGACAGAGTGGTGGAGGCTTAGCCCATCTTCTATTTTTGAAATGTCCAGCTTTGTGCTACCTGGGCCAGTGTAGCCATAATCTTTGGTTTATATCTTGTTAGAGAAAAGAGTGAATCTATGGAGCTGGCCTGGTTTGAACATAGTGACTGCATTTGTGGGTGTGGTTACAGCTACCAGGTTTCCCTAGAAGAAGGGAGATATGGGGGAGGGAGATATTAACCCAACATCCTGCATACCTGAAGTTTGGTCAGATGGTGTTTCTACAGGAAATCATAAAGTTTCAATGATGAAGAAGGCCATCAAGAAGATAGTGATTCTGGGTGACAGAGGCACTAAACATGACTTTGGCAGGATAGGGGCTTGCCCACACTCTACTCTAGAAATAGCCAACTGTGTGTTGCCTGGGCGACTGTAGCCATAATCTTTCATTGGTTTACATCTCATTCGAGAAAAGAGTGATTGTATGGGGTTGGCTCAGTTTGAACATGATGACTGTGTGTGCATCTGTTCTTCTTTTAAAGTTGGTTTTGAATCTATAAAGCTCCTGCGCTATTGTTTGTAGTTAAACTTTTTATCATTCCTTCAAATCTGGTTTGGTAAGATATTCTTGGAGAGGCATTCATTTTGTTGACCTTTTTTCACTATATTTCACAGGCCTTCAGGCCTGGAGGGTTTCCATTATGAAATAATCTGAAAATCTTAAGAGTGCTCTTTTGTATATAATTTCCTTCTTTGATCTTGCTGCTTTGATTCTTTTATCTTTATCTATGTTTTTCATCATTCTGATGTAGTATTTGTTATGACATATTGTTATTTAATTACCTTTTATTATGTGCCTTCCTGGCACCTAGGATGTGGGTACATGCAATATCTAGTTCTGGAAAATCTCAATAATGATAACTTTGATTATTGTTTCTTCATAGATGCTGTCTTTCTGACCCTTTAGGATGCTAATGATTCTTATATTGTCCCTTAATTCTCTTTTCAGCTTTTCATTTAAGTCTCATTTGAATTTTCTGCTAGTTCTTTTTATTTGTTTGTTTGCTTTGTTTTGGGGCCACACACGGTGATGCTTAGGGGTTACTCCTGGCTATGTGCTCAGAAATTGCTCCTGGCTGGGGGAACATATGGGGCGCAGGGATGGAACTGTGGTCGGTCCTGGGTCAGCCACGTGCAAGGCAAACACCCTATTGCTTATGTCACTGCTCTGGCCCCATTTTCTGCTGTTTCTGTAGCTGCTATACTGCTCATTTTTAAACTCACTGATTGTATCTTCTGTAGTTGTTACTTTGCTGGTGAAACCATCAGTGAGTTTTTCATTTTGCCCACCAAATTTTAGTTCTGACACTTTTGTTTAAATTTTTCTTATGTCTGGTCTCATATTCTCTTGTGTTTTACTGGCTGTCTTTGGTTTCTTAGAGTTCATTGAAAATCCTCACCTTTCCTCCTCAAAATCCTTGACTGTGAGGCAATAAAGTTGGCTGATACTGGTAGAGTCATCAGAACTACCATCTTTGCTCACTAGGTATGGTGGGGTTCTTTGTTGCTTTCCTTATTTAAGCACCATGATTACAAACATGTTTTATTTGGGTTTCAATATGGTGCTTTCCTATTGTGACCTTTGCAGTCTGATGATACTTAAATAGTGTGGCTCTTTGAGTAGTGGTCATATAGTGACCTAGCGGCTGCATTCATCTTAGGATGTGTTGATCTGGGTCTGAAATATCGCTTTTGAATCACAAAGATTACCCTACTGCTACTCTGTCTTCCTCAGTTTCTTGGAACTTTGTGGCTGGAAGTCCTCTCCCTTTATCCTGGTGCTTCTCTTTCCCTCAGGTTGCATTATGTTTCTGTGTCACAAAGAGGATCCTATTTCACTCTTTCTTTCTCTTATAAAAATAGTTACCAATTTGTCCTCAATATTCTGTAGATATTACCTACTTTAATGTTCTTATACTTTTTGACTCATTAAAACTCTACCATAGAAAGTTAAGGGCAAACATGTACCATAAGTTTTACTGTGAAATTTCACTGGGATTATTTTATATTTGAAATACAAGAGTCTTTAATCAAATGAATAAATATGTAGGAATCCCTTAAATAGCTAAAATGAATACTTTGCATGCTGGGTCCCTGTGTTTGATTCCAGCATTACCAGAAGCTCCTCCTAATAAAGAAAAAATCCATATTTGTAGAGTTTCCAAGGCAAATCGTCTGGTCATTATTGATTTTAGAGATGTGCATAATGTGAAGATACAGCTCTTAATTTCCAAACTTATAATTTGCCTCTTTACTTTATCAAGACAACTCTATGTGTGATTATGATGGCAAAGGGATTTCTTTCTTTATGAATTCTGTGAGTTTTTTTTTAATCCTCTCCTTTGGGTATTCATGCAGAGAGTTTGTTTGTTTTATGTCCTTTCTGCTACATTACTGTGCCATATCACATTCAACAAATGACTGGGGAATTCAATATCTGATTTTTTCAAATTCAATATTTTATGTGCAAATCATGTATAAGTATTCTTTTGAGAATTAAACACTGGAGACATTGCTTGAAGTCTTCCTTCATTTAAGATTCATTGATATTCCTCCTACCATATTGTCTCAAAATAGTTATTTTACATTCTCGATACCTATTTTTCTCATGACAAACTAATTTCTTACTTCATCATAAAGCCTTTGTTACCTTTCAAATATAAAAATATTTCTTCTTTGAACTCCTTAAAGCCCTTACTGAGATGATCAGAAATAGCCAGTGCTTTTTATTTCTCTCTCTTGCCTTCATGGTGGGAAGTGTGCAAATGAACAATCTTTTGAATATTTTTTACAATGCTTTGTATTCCAAAATATTTTACTTATTTAGATAAATGTTTTCTCTTTCACACACATATTTATACACTGTGCGGATACAAAATTCTACTAACAAGCTTTATTTAAAAATAGATCATTTTCAACCCTATATATCCCATTATGTCTACATTAAGAAATTTCTAGTTATATGAAAATTTGTTTGATAATTAAAATTAAAATGTGATTTTTGCCTTTGCTGTAGTCGAGAGGGTAGGGCACTTGCCTTGCACCCAGTTGACAAAAATTCGTTTCCTAGAGTCAGCTGAGACAGTTAAGAGAGATTCCAGAGTTCAGAAGTAAGCCTTAAACACTGCTGGGTGTGACCCTTCCTAAAAAAATAAAATGAGGAAAAGTTTGCTTGTACTTCTTTGCTATGAGATGGATTCCTAGAAGTAAGCTTCATCTCTGCCCTATATTTACTGGTCTTTCCCTTCCACACTGCTGCTTGCCTTTAGCAAAATGCTGGCCTTGGCTCAATTTCCATATCTGGAATGCATGTTGATTTGGAGTGTTTCAGAAAGTTTCCAGGTTATAAGCAGTGGAATAAAACATTCATTTGGCTCTTACTGTTAACATTTTATGTGTTTCAACCCTGTCTCAAATATCTTTTCTCTGGGTCGGCTAATAGAGTGTTTCTTTAGATCTGTGATTATTTTTCCTTTTCAGCCATATCCAGACTGTGTCAGCAGTGGTTACTTTTAGAATGTCACTCCCACTGTACCTCTACTAGCCAAAACATAGAATACCATTCTCTGGATATGTATTTGAAATTCACTGTTTTGTGTGAAATGTCATTCCCCAACTTGATTCTTAGCATTTCCCTAAATCTACCTAAGACAACTTAATATCTTCTCTCACCTGCCAAACTAAAAGAGAACCTATAGAGATTTGTTGCTCAGCCATTAGTGTCTGTTTCCAAGGGGATGACCCTATGCCCATGTCTTTTTAAAAATGTAACTCAAGTGCTCTGATGTAAGTGGTCGTGTTTTCTTATATCTCTCTACATTTCCACCTAGTGTTTGTGTGTGTATATGATTGTGTGTGTCTGTATGTATATATAGATTCCCTGCAGAGTTTGATTGCTTCAAGAGATACTTAACCTGGGTCTGACTGTCAGTGTTAAGATCAAGCTATATAGTGATGTTTGCATCTTGCAGTATTTGGGTCAACCAGAGCCATATCCATTAGAGTTAGAGTGGCAATAAGGGTGCCAGGGATTGAACCCTAGGCATCATGCACACAAGACATACATTTCAACCGTTTGAATTATTTTCTTGGTCCCAAGTAAAGTGTTAGTCACAAATGTCATAGTTGATGATACTCAACTCCTGCTGTGTTTTTCTATGTCTATAAATAAAACCATTTCTGAAGAAAACATTTATCAGGATGCAGTTCAAAGTTTTCTTCCTACTGTGTTGAAGTACTTTACAAGTCGAAGAAGAGTTGTTTTATTTCTTTCCATCCTAAAATGATGACTCTTTAAAACTACTTTACAGAGTCCAAAGCATCTGTGAACCAGAGCTCCCTTTCTGCAAATCAAACCTGTTAACAAATCATTCTGTTTTGACATTTAAAATAAGGCCATATACAAGTTATTTATATTATTCATAGTTTATCAGGCGAGATCTATGTATTACAAGATTATGTAGCCTTATAATGGATAAAAACAATAAACAGAAGAAGAAATTTTTGAAAATACATAAAAATTATCATTTTAACAAAGAATTCGAGTCAGGAATTTGCAAGAGCAATAAAATAATTTCTGCTAAAATGTGAATATATTATTTTGGAGATCATCATCTATGTTACAGAAGAGGTTTTATTTTTTTCTTTCTTTATCATTTTTTGAAAGGGACAGTATACCCAGCAGTGTTCAACAATAATTCTTATCTTGGCATTTGTGAGGGAAGGAGGAATTGCACCCAGCAATGTTCTAGAGTGTGTGTTGCCATGAATTTAGTTTGGGTCTTTTACAAACAAAGCATGGCTCTTTAGCTCTTTGGTCTAACTCCCGAGTCTCTACAAATAAATACCTTAAATGTGATTCTGCAGAGTCTTTTTTATTTGCTGTGAGTGATTTCATATAGGACATAATTTTGCCCTCTCATTCATAAGTAAAGTTAAAATCTCATTGGACTTGAAATTTATGGATAAGGTGTTTTACCCCCAAGTTTGTGGGAAATTTAGAGAAATACAAAGAAAGAAGATACATATATATGAGTGAATTCTGTGCACTCTTGGAGCTTTTTTAATACTACACATATATATTTCTAATTCTCAGAGGATAGCTTAGAAATGTAAGAAAGTGAGTTTTGAAAACCTTTTTTTATAAAGATACTGCACCCTCCTTAAAATTGTATCCTCCAGGAAGAAGATTATTTATTGAAATAATTGTAAAAGCTGACAATTTTTTTTTCTGAGAAAGTTAGGAAAATTTCCTTTGTATTTTATTCATTGTAGAGACAGTCTGAGAAAAAAAGGTCTCTGTTGACCTAGATTTGCTGTTTTTCTGTATGCCAATAATTCAAAGAACCCAAATTTATGCATCTGACACCATCTCATCATAAATAACAATATTCCTGCATTTTTATTATGAGCACTTCAAGAAGTGCAAATAATTTCACACACATTTTCATGTTAATCTTCTCATGCTATTATTCCTAAATTTCAGGGATGTGAAAAGTGAGATGGAGAGCAGTTATTTATCCAAAATCAGGTTGCAATACAAAGACTTAAAATCCCAGAATGATTTTTGTGTAAGATCAAAGTTCTAATCCTTTCTATAGCACCACAGAATACATTTTATAAAGTGCTACATGTGTTAATAACCAAAGATATATTTTAGGTCAATTAAACACCTATCTAATTTATTTACAGTGGCTGAGTTTCATTTAGATCAATACCTCACCGATAGTGCCATGAAACATAAATTTGTTTGGTTAAAAGCAAGCTGTTTCCCTTATTGATTTATGGGACTTGGCTGTTAGGCTCATTGATCAGTCCTATTTCCCATTCACATTGGCCATGATAATTTATTTTGCCAAGGGCAAGTTTTATATACATGAACCACTTTTTCCTTAGAATGAATGCATTACTTTCACTCAACTGTACAGTGAAAAAAATGAATATGAAGTTATTACTCAGGCTCAAACGATGGGGCTATGGGTAAGAAAATAGTTTTTCACTTGCTATCCTAAAGACTTTACTCTGCCACAGGTGTGAGAAATATACATATTCATTATTCTGAGGGGGAAACATTTATTGATTGAGTTATGGATCATTTTTTTGAACCACAACAATCTGTGCTCTGAATTATTCCTGGCTCTGCAGTCTGGATTTACTCAGGGTGGTGCATATGTAATGCTGGGGATTCAAACTGGGTCAGCCACATGCAAGGAAAGTACTATCTCTGCTGTATTTTATCACCAGCCCTAGGAGGAGACATGGTGTAAATCTTTTAAAAGTGGTACCTTTTTTAACATATATGCTTTTAGATGTACTAGCATTCTGGGGGATAAAGGAGGGTGATAAGAGATATATGCTTGGGAATAGGGATGAAGGGAAGACAACACTGGTGGAAAGGCCCTCATTTATCATCACCATGTACCTTAAGTATCACTTTGTAAGATTTGCCGTTGTCTACCTTAAATATCACTGTATAAGATTTGCCGTTATTTATTCTAATAAATGTTAAAATAAAAAAAAGTGGTACCTTTAATTTTTGGTACCTTGCTCAATTTGAAGTGGACTTCTCAGATTTCTCTACTTATGGTTTCTGTCATTTAGATGCACTTGTGTGAGATCTAGATAGAGAGAAGACATTTTTTGCACTGTCGCAACTGAAAGTTCTGAAAACTATGACCAATTTTAGTATCTTGACATAAATTGCTTGTGGAATAGTTGGCAGTGCCATTGGCATGAGGAGACTGTTGGTTAATGCAGTGACAATAATAGGTGGGACAAGTTGCTGCTTGTCATTTAAGTTTCATGTATAGTGGCAGGATTTTAAAAATGAAAGTTCAAGAGCAGACCACTAACAATCAGTCCTTAAACTTTACAAAAATTTTATAAGCTCACAGTTTCCTATACATTATCACTTTCTGCTTGATACTTTGATACTATTTCAATAATCTGGAAGTGATAGCTGTCTTCCCACTATTTTAAAGAATAGATAATTGAGGCTTGGATAAAAAATGTGAAAGTTCACACATATTTGGATTCACAACTTGATTTTGTTATTCAGTAAATCAGAAACTTGGTTCTCCATTTTTATCCTAAAATAAAATAAAAGAGAAACTAACAAAAGATTGGGGGGAGGGGTTGGTCACATCACCCTGTGACTCTTAGGGGTTACTCCTGGCTGTGTGCTCAGAAATCGCTCCTGGCTTGGGGGACCATATGGGACGCCTGGGATAGAATCCAGGTTTGTGTGGATCAGCAACTTGCAAGGAAAAAGCCCTACCATTAAGCTACCGTGCTGGACCCTAACAAAAGATTTTTAATGTATAAAAACTTCAAAAATCTTAGGAAAAAATGAGTAAATACTTTATAGAAGATTCATAAATCACTGGTTTACATAATAATGAAGTAGGAAGCAGGATATTGCTGAGTAATAGAATATTTGCCTTGACATCCCCTGTTTGATCCTGGCACACTACTTCCATCATCAAAAATTTAAATAATAAACTTATTATTTCAAATAGTTGAGAGTCAAGAGACAGTGCATAAGTAGATGTGCTCTAAAAGATATGCAATAAGTAGAGGAAACAATTCATTGTATCAACATTAAACATTATTTGCTGAGGCCAGAGAGATAGCATGGAGGTAGGGCATTTGTCTTGTATGCAGAAAGATGGTGGTTCAAATCCTAGCTTCCCATATGGTCCCCTGAGCCTGTCGGGAGCGATTTCTGAGTATGGAGCCAGGAGTAAACCCCTGAGCGCTGCTGGTTGTGACCCCCCCTCCAAAAAAAAAAATAAAA
>PVKC010037254.1:0-13070 GCA_004027635.1 Crocidura indochinensis
TCCATGACTGGCAATCAGAAGACCCATCAGCTGTGGGAGCAGTAGAGAGACACAGAGAAAACCCATGAGAATTTACAGAAAAAGTCTGGAATATTTTCAGTCAAGAATTTGTCAATCATTTCATACATATTGTGGCAGTCTAGATACATCATATTCCTCTTTATTTAGTTAGTTGCAAAGGTTATTTTTCTATTCCCTGCAAGGGTGACAGAAAAAACTATCATATTTTACAGATGGAATCTTTAGGTAAGTTGATATTTACTTCTTTCTTCCCAATATTGCAATAACCTATTTGTATATCAAAAATATGGATTTTTGAATATAAATATTTCTTATGACAAGATGAATTTCTTCTTTGGTTGGCCTCATGTTTTTGTTGTTTTTAATGCTAGTGTAAGCATCTTTAAAGATTATATAGTTTAAAGATCATATAGGATTAGTTCCTGGTAGGGTAGTTATGTAGAAACTAACCTGTTAGAAGTAATTAAATAAAAAACACACCTAATCACACCTACCTCTTTATCAATATAAAGAATCTAACAAAAGTAGTCATCTAACCCAAAAGAGGAACTGTGTAAAACATCTTATATCCTATGAAACTGGCTTCAACAAATGAAGATTTTGGAGAATCATGAGAAGTCATTTGATGGTGGTGGGGAGAGAGGTTTTGGCCATGTTTGGTTGTGCTCAGAGTTTTTCCTTCTCTATGTGCATGTGCTCATATATGCCTCATTTTTTGCAGTGCTTCGAGGAATCATATAGGGAACTGATAACTGTAAAAGGGCTGGCTCTGGGCAAGCAAGATCTTTACTCATTTAATATCTCTTACCGTTAAGTAAAATATTTTAAAATTAATTATTCATTTGATTAAATTCCCCATCACTTTATGTTGAGTAATTATCTGAATATTATCTTAATACAGTTAAGGAAGTGATAAGCATTTTCAAAATGCATTTTCTATTATAATTTACATAGTATTTATCATAATAAATTTTATGACATCAATATATCATGTTACTATACCCTCTCCCCTCCTTACCAAAGTGCCCATTGTTTTTTTACCACTGTTTCTAAATCTCTTATATCTAATCTAACCCTACCTTCAAATGTTTTATATTTATTTATTTAGGTTTCGGACCACACCCAGTGGTGCTTCGGGGTTACTCCTAACTCCGCATTCAGAAACACTCATGTCAGGCTCAGTGAGCCCAATGATGGGTTTGATACCTCAGTCTGCTGTATGCAAGGCAAATTCTTTAACTGCTGTGCTATAGCTATGGCCCTCTTTTCGTTTTTATTTATTTATTTATTCTTATCACATACAACTGTTCTTTATGCTTATTCCTAGTTATCTGCTCTGGGATACTGGGAAGTCCTCAGTGGACCATAGATAGTGCTAGAGAATGAATCTAGGTCTACCACCAATAAAAGCAAGTGGCTTATTCACTGTACTATCTCTCAGGAACAAGCAATTGCTTTTGGACTTGAATGCCAAGGGTTTATCATTGTTCAGTATTGTCTAATCTAGTATTCTAATTTTACATAATCCATAGTTAAATGAGATGAAATACTGATAATGCATCATGACACATGGCAAAGTTTTACACCTCAGAGCACAGAAATTTGCATTTTAGTATTTATTTCAGAACTGTTGACAAAGATTTAAAATCTGGAAATAGCACAAGTTACCAATGACAGGTGGTTGGATAAAAGACTAGATTGAAGTACATACTAAGTATGTAGTACAGATTCCCAATAGTATATCAACTTTAAGGAAAGACAAAGTCATAAAATTTTCTGTTACATGGATGTGGAGTGTATTACACTGCATGTAAGTCTATTTCCTTGCATTCTTATCTTCACTAATTTTCACATTAATAAATAAGAAATAATACCAAGTACATATCACAGAGCTACTATCTGTGATAATTGATTCAGGCCAAGGAGTTGAGAAAATATCTGCAGAAATGTAAAATAAAACTAAAATGAAATAAAAGTAAGCATGGAAATGTCCATTCTCATCTCTAATGGGTCAATTTGAAGCCACTTATCCACTGACTATTTAATATTGTATGTAGTTCTTCAGGTTTGAGTTTCTCACAAGGAAATTAAGTGTAATGATGGGACTTTTCCTACATCCATTCTATCTCTATTGGCTTCAGGTTTGTTATAGTAAATCTTTAGCCATGGTGTAACAATTGAACTATAGGGATATGAAGAATGGATGCAGAGGCAACAAGGTAAATTAGGCAGGTAGCTATGATCAAACCTCCATGAAAATCATCACTCCAGAGACCAACTATCCAGAGAGATTTTTCCATTTAATTGTGTTTTCTCGTCTCACCTGTGTCTTTATCACCACTAAGAAGTCCCCTGGTTGTGGACACTTTTATTGTTGTCAATAGGAAGTTGGTTCTTAGCTCATAATATTCATTGTAGAGTTCAAGGACCCATTCGAAAACAAACTGAGGAAAGCACAATATAATTTAACCTTCAGCAGGAATTCTATCTTCTTTGGGAGTCTTGGTAAAGAGGGATCAAAAGTTAGAGAAAATAGTGATTGATGTCCTAGTTGTACCTATGTGGAAAATACCTCAAGTATTCACATTCATTACCTATTGTTACTTTTTTCTTACTCTAAACTTGTTTTTCTGATTCCCTGATCTTTTTTAAGTTTTCTGATCAATAGGGAATAGCTTATCTTAATTTTAGGGGGTAGGGTGGATGACAATACAGTTATGCAAATTTTTAGTGATATGGTATTTGAATTATGCTACCTTCTGGTGTTTAATGTCTAAAATGAGCATAATATATAGGAAAAAGTTAAATGAAGCAATATCTATAAAACCTTACATATTATCATAAACAATAGAGTTATGACAAATGTATTTATCTACTAAATTTCAAAAGAACTTCCTAAGATCAACAGTACTTATCCTTGGTTTCCAGATTGATTCATATCTAGTACTTTTAATTTTTCCCACAACGATTCTGTTTTTTTTTAAAAAAACATTGGTTTTTAAAATTATATGACATGCATATTTGATTATTAATGTCTGTGTAGCAAGATATATTTGCAACAAAATTATAATATTAATTTTCATAAGCAATATGATCAACCATCTAAAATTGTTTTTAAATGTCACCTTTGAAGATTTCAATATAATCTTATTAGAGTAAATAGCAAAGAATAGGGGCCTGTGAGGTGGCGCTAGAGGTATCTGCCTTGCAAGTGCTAGCCAAGGAAGGACCGTAGTTCGATCCTCTGGTGTCCCAAATGGTCCCCCCAATCCAAGGACAATTTTTGCATTCTTAGCCAGGACTAACCCCTGCGCATCAAATGGGTGTGGCCCCAAAAACCAAAAAAAAAAAAAAAAAGCAAAAAATAACAGAGATGGCCTCTTACACAAAGGTACTTTTGGTCTCCTGTCTTATTCACTTTACTAAATTATATGTCCCTTTTATCAATAGTTTCTTGGCCTTTTAAAATTTATTTTGTATCCTGAAGAAACCCAGAACACACCGTGTTCCATGAACCAAAATTAGAAAGACTTTTAACTCACTTAATGGACTTTACTGTGAATATTTATATTGGTCACCTTTTCTTCTCCAAACTTTCTTAGGAGATAATGCACATGTGGACAAAACTCTAAAGAAGAAAATTTTTTTTTAAGATTTCAGAATTTTAGCATGAAAAATATATATCATGAGTGCCAGTCTACAGTCCTCATTCTAGGAGTAATGAGTTTATATTGCTGATTCATAGCTATGGATGTCTCTGCTTTATTTTTTGATTGTTTGTTTATGTTTGGGGTCACACCCAGCATTGCATAGGGGTTACTCCAGGCTCTTCACTCAGAAATTACTCCTAGTGTTGAGGGAAATGGTAGTCTCTATTATCAAAAAAAAAAAAGAAAGAAAGAAAGAAAGAAAGAAAGAAAGAAAGAAAGAAAGAAAGAAAGAAAGAAAGAAAGAAAGAAAGAAAGAAAGAAACAAAACAGTTGCAGAGAAGATAATACAGAAATTAAGGCTCTTGCCTTGAATCTAGCTGATTCCTGGTTTGAATTCTCAATACTACATATGGTCCTCTGAGTAGCTTTAGGATTGATGCCAAACACAAAGTCAGGAGTTAAGCCCTCACCACCACTTGCTTTGTTTATTATTTATAAATAAATAAATAGAGATGATAGATAGATAGATAGATAGATAGATAGATAGATAGATAGATAGATAGATAGATAGATAGATAAACAGGGGCAAGAAAGTATGGTTAAGGTGCTTTTTTTCACTCAGCTGATCTGGTTTGACCATAGCAATGCATTTGGTCAGCTGATGACCTCCAGGAGTAATCCATAAACTCATTCTCAATTCTGATTATAGTTAGTTGTGCTCTAAATTACCCCCCATATTCAAAATAAGTAAAACTTTTAATATACTTCATTGATCAAGACCTTGGATTAATATATTTGTTGACTTATGTAATGCAATTTCCTATCAAAAGTAAGTTCATCATGATCAAATATGTAGCGCTAATTAAAGGACTTTCTAGTAGTAGAATAGACCTGGAGTGATCTGTCACTTATGACTGTGCTTTCTGGTATTTGGCACAAGCAAGAAGCAGTCCTTGAGAGTTGGCAAGCCAATATTAGTCATAGAAAGAAAAACAATTTCTGTGTATTCATTGTATAGGGATGCGACATTTTCATCCCAATTTGGCATATTTCCAAATCTCATATATGTGTTATTCTTAAAAGGTAAAACATAAAATTAAGGCATGTTATGAGATGATTTTCTAATGATACTTAACTACCAGTATTGTCCCTCAGGACAGAGTGAAAATATTTATACAAAATGTTTTCCACTAAGGTTGTGATTATACTAAAAAATTAATATAGTATTAATAAAATGGGTGATTAATCATTTGTATTAATTAAAAACAAAATGATGAAATATTTATGTAACTATGTGTTTTAAGAAGAAAACTTCCTGTCTTATCTTTTTCTCAGGAGATGGTGCAAAGCAGGTGCGTGGAAGGGCAGAACAATCACACATCTGTTATCATGCTTATTCTCCTGGGAATCTCAAATAATAGAGACCTGCAACTTATTCTCTTTCCAATATTCCTAGGAACCTACATGGTGACCCTAATATTGAATATGACATTTATTATCCTAATTAGGACAGAATCTCACTTGCATACACCTATGTATTTTTTCCTTAGTGTCCTTTCACTTATAGATGTTTTCTATTCTACTTCCATCATTCCAAGGATGCTTCCAGATTTCTTCAGAGACCAAAAAAACAATTTACCCTATTGCCTGCACCATGCAGTATTTTGTTGCAGCTTGGTTAGGTCACACTGAGTGCTGTAATTTGGCCGCCATGGCCTATGACAGATATGTGGCTATTGGAAACCCTCTGTAGTACTCAATCATCTTGGGGTCTGGACTCTGTCAGATGATGGTTGCTGGGTCTCTTGGAATTGGTTTGATTTGTGGCTTAGCTGAAACAATTTCCTCACTTAATCTGTATTATTGTGGGTCAAACATCATTCAGCATTTCTTTTGCAATGTTCCTGAGATTGCTACCTTTTCTTGTTCCAGTTCTTTCATCAGCCAAATGACTCTTTTTCTAGTAGCTACGTTAGTTGGCTTTGGGTCTTTGCTCATTATCCTGCTATCCTATGGTCACATTGCAGCTTCCATCTTGAAAATATCTTCTTTCAATGGCTGTCTCAAGGCCTTCAATACCTGTGCCTCCCTCTTGGCAGTATGATATGGCCCTTGCTGTGTATAGACACCTGGTTCTGGCCACTCTGATGAGCAGGACACAATCCTGTCAGTGTTCTATATTATTATTCCCATGTTAAATTCTCTAATTTATATTTTAAGGAACAAGGAAATCAAAGAAGTATTCTGGAGGGGAATAAAAAAGTCAAAACTTTAGCAAAAATAACTTTAGCAAAAATAGTGTTCTGTATTTTCTATGTTTGTATAACAAAAAAAATCACTGCCTGGACAAGTTAGATACTAAAAGAAAGATCAAACTGTAATGTTTATGCATGAATTATTTATTTGAAATTCAGATTCAGGTACAAAATAATTTTCTGTTTGTCATTGGGTTTATGGAGTGGAGAAAATTAAAAATATGAAATGTGAGTGCAGTTATGTTTATTTTGGTTAATTACCTTTTTAAATGAACCTAATTTATAGTAGATTTTTCTAAATTATATTTATTTATTGGGTATTTCTGTTGCATAATAAATGTATATATTACATGCTTCCATCATGATCAGATTAACTTTCCAACTCTCTCTTCTGGTTACTACCATTTTGAATTAAGTGACTAATTTTGTTGTTCCTTTTTTGCATTTTTGATTTGAGTTTTTATTTCACATGGAATGAAGTTGTTTGGTAATGGTGTTTCATTTCTTAACCATTCTTATTTATTTTTATTTTTAGTTATTATTAGTAAGAGAGGCATTTTAGCTTTCATTTTATCCTAGTTGTGCTTAAGTTTCAGTTCATCTTGATTCATGGCTCAGGGAGTAATCCTGATGGTGGTTTGGGGACCATCTGCTGTGAAAACAATCACATCTCAGTTGGCTTCATGCAAGTATCATAGTAAACTATGATTCAGATCTCTTATTTAGTAGAATCACTTTAAGTTACATCTATTTGTTACAAGAAAGCAAGATTTTTAAAAATTATTTTGTTTCACCACCAAATTATATTAGCAGTAGAATCAACTTACAAGTTTTAAGGACAGGAGAACTAATATAAGGATTAAGTTTGCCTTGTACTGAGCCAATCCTGATTCTATGCATAAGGTATCGTGTATCATCCGCCATGATCACTACTACGAGTCATGTTTGAACAAAGTCATGGGTAAGTCCTGAGCACAACTAAGTGTAGCCAAATAGAATAAGAAAAGTAGTCAGTTTTTCAAACCCTGTGTGTCCTGTTTTCCACTTCTTGGCATTTATTTCAAGAAGAAAAAGCATTAATCTTTTGTGCACTAAATATTCAAAGATATGTTCATTGTAGAACAATTTAAATATTTAGCCAATGTCTAAAACTAATGCAAATGTCTAAAGGCTAATTAGTGTATAGATAAAAAATGTGACAAATGGAATACATCACAACTGAAATTATAGTGAAATTCTATATTTTCTGCAACTTGAAAGAATTTATAAGATATCAGGATGTCAGATTATTGTTCTCAGATGTGGTGTATAAATAAAAAAAAATAAGATAGAAAGTAAAAAGATCCAGTGAACACAAACCCTTGTGTTTTGACAACAGTCAGGAAGTTACTAAGTTTGAGATGGCTTGGAGATGGGGAAAGAAGTAAAGGAATAGAAATGAGATGCAGTGGTTTTGTACACTAAAAGCATTAAAATTACACTATTATAAACCTTTTTATTCAATAATAATTAATAGGAAAATACTGGGGCCGAGCGGTGGCGCTGGAGGTAAGGTGCCTGCGCTAACCTAGGACGGACCACGGTTCAATCCCCCGGTTCCTAATATGGTCCCCCGTGCCTGCCAGGATCGACTTCTGAGCGAATAGCCAGGAGTAATCCCTGAGCGTCACCGGGTGTGGCCCAAAAACCAAAAAATAAAAAATAAAAAAATTAATATGAAAATAAATAAATAGCCATTAATAATAATGAATAGCCATTTGTATTTGAAATACAAATGGCTAAAAGGCACATGAAAAAATGTTCCACATCACCAATCATCAGGAAATGCAAGTCAAAACAACTATGAGGTACCATTTCACACCACAGAGATTGGCACACATCACAATAAATGAGAACAAGCAGTGCTGGTGGGGATGTGGAGAGAAAGGAACTCTTATTCACTGCTGGTGGGAATGCCGTCTACTCCAACCTTTATTGAAAGCAATATGGAGATTCCTCCAAAAGCTGGAAGTTGAGCTCCCATACAATCTAGCTATACCATTCCTAGGGGTATACCCTAGGAACACAAAAATTCAATACAAAAATCCCTTCCTCACACCTATATTCATTGCAGCACTTTTTACAATAGCCAGACTCTGGATACAGCCTACATGCCCCTCAATTGATGGATGGCTAAAGAAACTGTGGTACATATATACAATAGAATATTATGTAGCTGTCAGAAGAGATGAAGTCATGAATTTTTCCATATATATGGATATATATGGAATCTATAATGCGGAGTGAAATAAGTCAGAGGGAGAGAAATATACAGAGAATGGTCTATGGGTTTTGCAAAAACTGAAAGCAATGATTCTCAGAGACAAAAGAGAGGAGGACTGGAAGGTCCAGCTCATGACATGAAGCTCACGAAAGAGAGTGATGGGTGCTATTAGAAAAATAATTACACTGAGAACCATCATAACAAAATGTGACTTTATAAGGGAAGTATAAAGCCTGTCTGGAGCACTGTGGTGTGGAGTGGGGAGGAGGGAAAATTGGGACATTGGTGATGGGAATGTTGCACTGGTGAAGGTTTTGTGTTTTCTTTTTTTAAGCAAAAATATTGTAAAACACTGAATCCTTTTGATAAAAAAGAAAATAAATAAAAATAAAAAACATTTTTCTGTTTAAACTAATATGGATAAGTGGCCTTAATGCATAGGTTGTAAATATATCTGAAATGTGAAAAAGTAAGTTTTAGAGTATCCATCCACAGATAATTTTTGATATGTTTTCTGTTATTTTTCTTTATTTTTGACTATCCATGGTCTACTCCATTTCAATAAAAATTTTGAAAATTAAAAATGTGAAAGTTAAAAATGTTAAATCTAAAAATCTAGAATTTAAATAAAGTTTAAATATCTAAACAAGCATTGAGATAAATGGTGTGAGAAAATGGATGGAAGAGGGTAGGTAGAAAGACTAGTCTTGCTCTATTGCTGTAAAATATATTTTATTCTAGTCTAGTAAATTGAGATTAAGAGATGGAATAAAGGAATTAATAAGAAGACGCCATTAAAGTTTTAGTAGTGGATATTTTCCGAGATTATAGAGATGCCAGAGTAATACATTTCTGGAATAGGCATTGAGTATGTTTGGTGAAAGATTTCCTGGAACCATGCAAGACTTCAGACATGATCTTCTAAATCCCACGTACAGAGAGGTGGTATTGATTACCCAGATATGTAACCTGAGAAGAGATTTCAAAATCTTGAATAAAACTTCTCCACCCACTAGTAAAAATATCTGGAACTGCAAAAAAAAAAAGGTCCACATTAGGGTTAACATATATGCTGTTAGATGCACTAACATTCTGGGGGATAAAGGAGGATGATAAGGGATATATGCTTGGTAACAGGGATGAAGGAAGGACAACACTGCAAAGTACTTTTTTTCCATTTCCATGTACATGCATGTTAGTTTAAGGTAACCTCAAAAGTTTATGTGGGTTGTTTTTCTTAAGGATTAGAGTCAAAGGAGCACAGAAAAAAACTGTGTTAGAGTGGCAATTATTGTTTGCATAGGCCCACCAAAATATTAGGGACATGGAAAGGAAAAGCCTTGGCTTAAATACAAGGAGACCCTACCCCTGAAGTTTCCTGGCATAAGACAATCTCTAGGCTCCAGGCAAACTAGTTTGTCCAATCCAGGTCACTGTCTGTAGTGCCAATACACTTTTACTTTTCACACAGTTTCTATTGTTGGTATCTTGTTTCTGTATTAAAGATCCTGGAATCTGCATATCCTATATTGCAGTCAGGATGGTGCAGAGCGTCCTCTTGTTTCACCTCACAATTAAAGAACAATGCAGAGAACCCTGTCCTGTAGAACAGGTCATTGTTGTCAAGTCTCCTTAGTGTTAAGGGATGTCTCTTTTGAGCAGGTCGATATGAGAGCTGTGGTAGGGTCTTCCCCGGTAGAGGATTGCTTCCAGGTATTGTTACAAAAAACCTTGGATGTTTTGTAGATAGGTTCCCTGGTTCACGGGTGAATGGAGGATGCCCATCATTCTGAGGCCTGTGCCCAGTCACAAAATAATGTTTTTGAATGAAGAGAAAAATTGATTTTGTTTGGGGGCCACACCTGGATTGTGCTCAGGGTTTATTCCAGGCTCTGTGGTCAGGCATTATTCTTAACAAAACTTGAAGGAATTTAGGAATTGCCATGGATTAAACCTGGTTAACCACATGCAAGGCAAATACCTAACATGCTATACTCTGGTCTACTAACAGCATTCTTATTGTCAAATTTAAACATAGAAATTTAAAATAAGGGGCTGCTGATATCCCACGAGCTAAGTGTTTGTGTTGCATGCTAAGACCCTAGATTGAGTCTGGGTACCACTGAGAACTGTCAAGTATGACTCCTGAGTACCATTGAGTGTGACCCCCAACCAACTACAAAAATAAACTAAAATTATTTTTAAAACAATTAAGGGCCTGACAGAATGATAGTACAGTGATACGGCATTGGCCTTGTACACAGCTGACCCTAGAAAGACCTGGATTTAATCCCCAGCATCCCATATGGTCCTCCTAGCCTGTCAGGAGCAATTTCTGAGCATAGAGCCAGGACTGATGCCTGAGCACTGTTGAATGTGGCCCCAAAACTAACAAAAACAAAACAAAACAAAACAAAAATGTAGGGTCTGAGAAATAGTAGTTAGATAGGATGCTTGCCTTACCCATGGCACTCTGACCACCAAACATAGTGCTCTGAGAAAGGTCAAGATAGTATATTAATATCAGTTTCTGGGTATTATCAGTAATAAACCCAAACTAATGACATAGATCACTATAATATGATTAACAAGCATTTTTGATTATTTTAATTTTTTGTTATTACTTATGGGAGACATCTGCACAAACATACCTGAATCTCGAGGGTTATTAAAGGGTGCTTGACCTTGTAATCTTAAGAGGTAAAGGCCACCAGAGATCAGCAGAGGCAGTTAAGGGATTGATGCTATTGAAATCTCTAATCCTGGGGGAGATCAGAGTGGCCAGGTATTAAAAAGAGAAGTAAAAAAAAAAAACTGGATGATATTTCTTCCTTCTCAAAAGTCACAACAGTTGGAACTGAAATGACAAACTCCTTTAAGAGTCAACTTCTTTTCCTAGGAGCAGCTTATAGTGCCTGGCAGAATTGGCACCCTTATGCAAGATTTTAGATTGTAGGGGCACTTGGCCAGTGTTATTATTATGATCTTAAGACACAACTTTCTGAAGTAGCAGGTTGCAGCAAATCTATTGATCATAGCTATTGGCAGGTTGTAGAGGGGTTGTAGATGAGAGTGTCTCCTGATTCTGTGGGGTTTTGGATTGGCCTCTTACCCTGTTTCTCAAGACAGGAAAATTGGATTATGGTCTCAAAAAGGCAGGTCCAAGAGGAATTCTGCAGTTTCTATGAAGATGCCCTAGATTATCATAGTTAAAACATCTGCCCAGGACTTGTGAAGCCTAAGGCTGATTCTTCTCCAATTTCTCAAGCCAGGCTACTGGCCATCTCTAGTCCAATGATTTCCTTTGCAGAATCTCAGTCTCAGTTGTGCCCCTAAAGAGACATTATTGGGGGGAGGGAGTGTATTCTGTGCAGAAATAGCCTGAGCCATTCAATTATCTAGAACTCTTTGCATATTTAATAAACCTCAGCAGCCTGAATGCATGCCTGATGTTTAATTTGATCACAAGTTCAACACAATTTCAAGTACCCCATAATGGTCTCTCTCTCTTTATCTGTTTATCTATATCTCTCTATCTCTCTTTATCTATCTCTCCCACTTCTTTTTCTCACATACACATTTCACATAGGGTACAAGATTGCCTGGCAATCTTCGTTAGCATTCTCAAAGGCTAATTGTCTTATCAATTGCTCCCTTGTTTCTTTATCTATAGCCTTCTTTTGGATTGCCTCTGTCAAGTCCCCAGAAATTCTGCATTCTTGGAAACACCCTGAAAAATCTTTGTATAGTTTCCATTACATTTGGCATCAGCATGGGACTGGCAAGGTGGCGCTAGAGGTAAGGTGCCAGCCTTGCAAGTGCTAGCCAAGGAAAGATCTTGACCGTGGTTCGATCACCTGGCATCCCATATGGTCCCCCCCAAGTCAGGGGCAGTTTCTGAGCGCTTATACAGGAATAACCCCTGAACATCAAACAGGTGTGGCCCGAAAAAAAAAAAAATTGGCATCAGCATCAATCTTTTCCCAAGACTTTAAAACTATCTTATAGATGTTAACAAGGACAGCATTGGTAGAAAAGTTTATCTTCTTATATATGCTCATTTCCCTTCTCTGATCAATATAAATCAATCAAATCTCTGATAATCTCCTTCTAGAATGGCCTAGGGCAGTGGTCGGCAACCTGTGGCTCTTCACACTTTTAATTTGGCTCTTTTTTAAATTTTTTTTTATTTTAACACCTTAATTACATACATAATTCTGTTTGGGTTTCAGTCATGTAAAAAACACCACCCATCACCAGTGCAACATTCCCATCACCATTGTCCCAAATCTCCCTCCTCCCACCCAACTCCCGCCTGTACTCTGGACAGGCTCTCCATTTCCCTCATATATTCTCATTATTAGGACAGTTCAAAATGTAGTTATTTCTCTAACTAAACTCATCACTATTTGTGGTGAGCTTCATGAGGTGAGCTGGAACTTCCAGCCCTTTTCTCTTTTGTGTCTGAAAATTATTGTTATTTCAAGGATGTCTTTCATTTTTCTTAAAACCCATAGATGAGTGATACCATTCTGCGTTTTTCTCTCTCTCTCTGACTTATTTCACTCAGCATGAGAGATTCCATGTGCATCCATGTGTAGGAAAATTTCATGACATCCTCTCTTCTGACAGCTGCATAGTATTCCATTGTGTATATGTACCACAGTTTCTTTAGCCATTCATCTGTTGAAGGGCATCTAGATTGTTTCCAGAGTCTTGCTATGGTAAATAGTGCTGCAATGAATATAGGTGTAAGGAAGAGGTTTTTGTATTGTATTTTTGTGTTCCTAGGGTATATTCCTAGGAGTGGTATAGCTGGATCGTATGGGAGTTCGATTTCCATTTTCTGGAGGAATCTCCATATCGCTTTCCATAAAGGTT
>PVKC010037255.1:0-12994 GCA_004027635.1 Crocidura indochinensis
TTAGACAACTTCATATTATATGAAAAGTTTACACAACTCCCTATTATATGCATTATGTGAAATAAACTAGAAAAATAAGAAACATTTTTTCAAAACTGTAAATGTGGAATGGGATAAAGTGACAAAAATATAAAGTGACATTTTTGTGATTCCTAGCATAGGGTATAAACTTGCTTTATAATATATAAAAAGAAATGTAATGAATGGAGTTATAGAGAATTTAAGAATTTCTGTTCACTGAAGGAAACTGGTAGCATCAGAAGACAGATATGAAAGAGTTGGAAGAAAATAGTCATGTTTAAAATTTTAAAACAATATTTAGGGTTGGGGAGATAATCAGTGGTCAGGGGAGTATATTTTGCATGTTCCAGTATTACATCAGGAGTGGAAGGGTGGAATGCAGGTGAATTAATTAAATTGATCATTTTCATTATCTTCCACTAAAAAGTTCTCTAGTAAAAAGAGGTATTAGAATGCCTGAAGGTGAGAGATAGCAAGAGATTAAAAGAAGCCCCTAAATAAAAAGTCAAGCAACATATTCTTTTTCTCCCATAATCTACACTAAGGGTCCTCAAACTATGGCCCATAGGCCACATGCAGACCACTGAGGACATTTATCTTGCCCACCAGATGCTTTTGCTCCCACTGCCTATCTTGCTTATCAGCTAATTTGTCCTGGGCCTGAAGTGCACAGTTATAAAATGTGTGCCACACTCTCTGACTCCCCTCTTCTCTGTCTCTCTTCCTCATCTCAATCTAGGGCAGGAATCCTCAAACTGCAACCTGAGGGCCACTACTATTCATAATTGTATATAGTCTGGCTTTAACAGTCTGAAGGACAGTGAACTGGTTCTTTGTTTAAAAAGTTTGAGGACCCCTGATCTATACCCTGACAGCAGAATGACATGACAAAGGTTGAGACCTGAGACTAAGAAAAATCAAGGGGACAGGAAATCACTGGAGTACAGTTCTAGAGAGGCTGTAGCTGGGCCTTTCTAGAATTGTACTGCCAAGACTCATTATAGGGCAACTAGCCCCAGCAAGGGGACGCAGGATTCAAGCTGCAGATTTCAAACTCTAGTCTAGACAAAAAAAAAAAACAAACAAAAAAACAAAAACTGTGGCAACAAACCAGTAGACACCACAAGACCCAAGCAGTTCTATGCAATCCGACTCGCATCAATATTAATCCATGTGGCTGAGAAGTATAAGAAGAAATCATCAAACTAACAAGGTGGACATTTTAATGGAAATACCATTTACATTTTTATGTAAGACCAAAAATTTGCAATGTCAATCACTTTTTCAGAGAGACCTGTACACATGTGTTCAGAAGGCAAGACTATAAAGTCCAGAGTCCCTTGTCTACTTGGCTCCAACACAGTTAGCATTAATTTTCTCACAATTAACATTAGTGTAAACATTTGCATGTTTTAGGGTGATATTAATACAGCAAGCTTACCCCCTAAGTGTTTATATCTGTTCACCACATTTCAACAAAACCCTTCATCACCCCACATTCTTCTACCTAAATCCTCCTTAGTGACCTCAGCTCTTATGACTTAAGCTGTTGCCTTGCTTTGTTGTTTTGTTTGTTGTTGCAAACCGTTGCATCTCTAAACAGTGTCTTCGGGGGTTCGGAGGCCTTCCATGGGAAAGAGTGGGACACGAGTAGACTGAAGAAAGGAAATATTATAGTAGAAAAATGAATTACCACACACAATGTATGGGGACTTGCATCTATGGAGACGAAGACAAATTTATTGATTCAGCTGAGTGGCTTATAAAGTGAACTCTGGAATGCAGAGTAATTTTCTTGGGGGATCAAAGAAGATGGGAGCTGGTTGGAAGAGCACAATGGAAAAAGCTAGCTAAAATCTACATATTAAAGAACCAGATAAGTTGGTTTGTTTTGGGTAAAGCAGAGGGAGCTAGGTACTTTTCAGAGAAGTGGGAAATTCTTTGAGTAAGCAAAATAGTAATTATAAGGGAAGAGAGAAAGTGTTTTAGAGTTTTGGGGAAAAACTGAAAATTGCTTTCATCCTGAGCTGAGTTTTGGGAAAACCTGATCTTGGCATCCGGGTGGCACAGATCAGAGAGACTGGTCAGTGAAGGAACCTTAGGCGGGAGTTTTGATACTGTCCTCCTTTGTTAGAAGGAGAAAATACTGAGGCCTGATTTCTAATGGTCAAAAATAAAGAGAGATATAGTCACAACCACATTACAATTAAAATGCCAAACAATCCACGCAAAAGGGTCAACTTACTGACTTTTCTTAGGCAGGCCTTTTTGGCAAAATTCCTATTTTTCAGGAGTGCACCGCACCTAGAAGACTTGATGAGCACTTCTGGTTTTGTGCACTCCTGAGTGACATGTGATAGTTTGTATTTTTATTTTTGCTTGTTTTGTTTTGGGGCCTCACCAGGTGACTCTCAGGGGTTACTTCAGGCTATGCGCTTAGAAATCGCTCTTGGCTTGAGGGACCATATGGGATACCAGGGATCAAACCAAGGTCCATCCTGGGTCAGCTGCATGCAAGGCAAATGCCCTACCACTGTGCTATAGCTCCAGCACTTGCTTTTTTTTTTTTTTTAATACTCTAGATGTCTCCATCTCAAGTTATCCTCATTGTAGTCAAAAGCAAGGTTCCATCTTTTCTTCTCACTCCAGAGTATTATGGAGTATATGTAAGTCATACCTTCATTTCCCACTCATCAGTAATGGGAAATGTCAATGGTTTCTATATCTTGGTTTAGATAAATGTGCTAGTTTTACTACCTGAGGATGTCAATTAAGTCTGAGGAATATACAATTCTCAAAATCATTCCATCTCAGGTAAAAAAGGGTTGACATTCTGAATGAGTTTTAAATTGTATTTAGAGAAAAGAAGAAATTAGGGCAAGACTTACCAAATTCACCATATGACTGTCCATAGTATTCTCAGAACCTCAGGACAAATTCTTCTTGGAGTCCCTTTCTAAGTATTGATCATTCCTTCATTAAGGTTGACTTGCTGGTTTTGTTTCTTTCTGTTTTATTTCCTGAAAGAAAACTAAACTTGAATGAGGTGGAGTTTCCTTCCCTAAGAAGCTAATTGACTAAAAAACACACATATACATCATGTAGCTTTATTAAAAACAAATCAACACTAGCAGTCTCTTTACAAATTAATTTGTGATGAGCATAAATGATAATTGTGATCTGTTAGAAGTCACCAATTATTTTAGTGTCTATGTACTAACCCATCATAATAGTTAATTAAATTTAATTCTTACAAGAACCTCAGTGAGTGCTTCCCTAACTCATTCTTTCCAATTTATATTAGTCATGTAGTGTTGGTATCATCTGTATTAAGCTTGTCTGGTGGGCTCTACATAGGAATATACCATTTTGACACTTTGACAAGATAAAATATAAGATGCCAAGATAAATATGAATGTAAGATAAAGAATAGGTTTCATGAAATTATGTCTCAGATATTACAAGAGATATACATGTACTATGCTTAGAAACTTTGTCCTTCAACAGAAACATAATATTTGTCAATACTTAGAATTTTGTTCTTTCCTTACAGTTTAGGCATACTGGTTTTGATTCTGATATTTTTTTCATTCCCCATGGACCTAAATCTGCTGAGAAAGCAAAAGGATTCATACTCTTCTGCTTTTATTATAAGAAAAATGTGAAGCAGATATTATTATACTGGATTCACAAAGAAAAACAAAAGGCTTGCATGCATACATAAATTGTACCTGAGACCACAAAGCTAGAAAGTGTTGTCAGTCCTAGAACTGAGCCTGAAACAATGTCTTTTCTATTGAATCTCACTGCTTAATATCGAAAATAAAATATAAATTCAAAGATTCAGCAAAATTCAGGAGGGCTCGCAAAGCTGTGTTTTTGCTCTGAGTCAAGGAAGTATACCCAACAGGGCCTTGGCTTTATAGAATTCCAGATAATGACTCATGGCTGCCCCCAGATCACTGAGATGCTACTTATCAGGCCTCCCCTGCATCCAATACTGGAAGGTTAACTTATACATGAAAGTACTGGTAGAAGGAAAACCCAAAGCAGTGATTTGAAAAAGCCATCATGTACATTTTCTTAAACTCAAAGGAATTTAGGAAATTGGAATGAAGCCATCTTAGAATTTGTCGCCTTTAACGCCATCTATAGAAACAAACAATATATAAATTCTACATCAAAACCTAGCACCATTTCCTCCACCTTTCCTCCTTCACTGAGAATATGTGAGGATTCTATTTTTCTGGAAAATCATCCAAAGCATATAACTCATGTTGTTTCTCTGCTGTCCCCCCTCTGCCAAGTTATGGTTGTCTTTAAGAGAATTCAATAATTTTTTCTAAACAGAAGACTGAATTCACCTAGTAGAATGCAAAAGAAAGTAGTCTTTGGAGTTCAAGCAAATCAGAGGACACTACTGGAATGTAGACATATACAACAAATAATCTTCCCCTTGCAACCTTGACTCCATGAGCTCAAACAGCAAAATGACCCAAAGTCACCTTGAATTTGCCTGTGCCACCAACCTGACACTGATTGCATTACTTTTTGTTTTTAGTTTCTATCGGCCAGAAGTAACTGCTCTTAACTGTGAGATTCTGCAGCTCTGTTTGGAAGGCATTTGTGAGTCCCTATAGTATAATGATTTTCCTTTAGAGAGCATGTAATTTTAGGTTCTTGCATAACAGCACAGATTTTTATGGTATTACTAAACTTTGCAATTTTATTTCCCTCTGACAATTAAGTGCACATTGATGTTATGGAATTTTTGTTTTCCATTCCTCTATCACAGTTGGATGAAATTGGAAAGGCAGACGGTGCTGTGTTGGGAGTGCTCCTGTCTCGAAGTGTAAACGTTTTGTGATTCCCTTGTTGAAGATCCATTTCACACATAGGCAAATCCATCACATTGCTACTGTTTGCTTGCAGTTACAAACAAGCTGTAACCCAAAACACACAATGCACCAACCCAAAACAATCAATGTGTCATTTATGTACTCCCTTTGTTTAGGAAATAGTTTAACAGTTTATAGTGCCTTAACTCAGAGGTTTAAACTAACCTTTATACAGAATTTGAGCATCTTCCAGTTTTTCTACCAGTCATTTATCTTTTCTTAACACTAGCCACATTGCTTGTTTTTATATATTTGCACTCAGACCTGGACAATGATACCTTTTTTCTAAGGAGACCCTCATTCTTTCCCTTTGCATGTAAGGATATATATCCTTGCTTAAACTCACAGAATTGTTAGCAGACAAATGTATTTGCCTGTGAACTGAGCAAATGAATATGTACATATATGAGTCACACTGCCTCTTGAAAGCAAGATATAGACTTCTTTTTGCCTCATAGGTGAATATTCAGTAAGTACATACTGTACAGTTTTTTATGAGTACCCCTGCATTGTATTTTTCATTTATCAGGGATATATAAAAATGAAATATTTTGTCTTGCATGCAGCTGATCCAGAACAGACCTCTGTTTGATCCCGATATCCCATATGGTTCCCCAAGCCAGGAGCGATTTTTGAGTGTATAGCCAGGAGTAATCCCTGATCATCACTGGATGTGGCCCCCAAAACAAAACCAATAATAATAATAATAATAATAATAATAATCTATTGCAACCTTCACTTGTTGGCTTTGACACATTTTATGATGAGAATTTTTTTTAGACTTCCTAGTTTCTCTTTATAGAAAAGCTTATCCGGAGACAGAATAGAAAGAAAGAAACTGAAATCTCATCTAGCTCAGCCTCTATTCTGGGGTCAAGTACAGTCATTTCCCATTAGAAATCAATCACTTTTCTACCTTGTTAGTATCATGACATTATAATCCGCTAGTCATATTTGTAAACATGGGGCACTAAATGAAAGTTTTGATCTGAAGCCCATGAAATAATCCTTATTTAAAAGCTAACGAGAGTCTTTGCACCTTTCCCAGCACAGAGGTTCTCTGTCATGGACTGTTTGTAATCCTCTTTCTTCACTCAAAAATATTATACAAAGGCCCCATATAAATACATTTGCAGATGGGATGATTAAAAAATGTAATTGAGATTAGGCTCAGGAAATTGCACAGCATTTAGGACTCAGGACTAGAATGTGTTCGACAATTCTATTCCCAGTACTTCAGGGTCTATCAAACATTCCAGAGAGTAGCTCTGAAGGATCCTAGAAATTGTAGCATTTCCAAGACAGTGAAGATAATTCTCATTATTGTAGGACTAGATTACTTGTCTGGGTGTTAGAAAATTGTAAGACCCAAGGCCTCATGAACACAGTTTAGGTAGAAGCTCCTCTCACTATGTCGTCAAGTTTACCAATGTATTATATAATCATTTAAAATATGCTTTCTTCATCATTAATAGTGCAATGTAATTAAAAGCAGTCATCATAGAACACATCAGAACATTTTCTTGTCCTCAACAGATATATACTGCTATGTTTCCCTTTGTACTGATTTCACGTGTTTATAAGTATAATATCATAGGGTATAGCTTTATTTATCTATATCTAAACAGTATTTCCTGTATACATCAAGTTCCAGTGCTATTCCACCAACAGAAAGACTCTGTCATGTCTTCTCCCCACCTTTCATTCCTTTCAAGAGCCACCATAGATTTTCCTAGGACTGGTTCTTTTGGTGTTTTGGCCAGTTCATTTTGGTTTTTTTTGCTAGGTCAGTTATTTACATTTTATGAGTAAAGTCATTCAGTTACCATCTTTCACTTCTTCATTTTGCCCAATCATCTTGTTTAATTAATTTGATTACAAATTGGAACATTTAAACTTTAACAATACCAGTCATTTTAATATTAAAATATTTGTATTTTAAATTAAAATAAATATAGTTATAAAAGGTAATTAAAGGTGAGCTTTGCCTTAATAGGATTAACATCTTTATGAGAAACATATACCAAAGAGGTATATCTTTCTTACACAAGTCAGGTGATTACTCAATGGCTATCTAGAATCCAAGAGGAGGTTTCATATTAATAGGTGATGGTAAGGGGAGAGCACAAAGGCTTTTTGCTGTTCAAAGCTATCAGGATTTGGTTCTCAGCACCCTATATGATTACCAAGCTCTACCAGGAGTAATCCCTGAACACAGAGCCAAGAGTAAACCCTGAAGACATTTGTGGCCTCAAACACACCCACTAGAAAAGTGACAATGATGACACTGACTGCTGATTCTCTGTCTTTGAACTGTCAGTAAGCATATTTATGTTGTTTAAACCATCATTCCATAATAATTTGTTATGAGAGACCAAACAGACTAATCTACACTCATATGGGCACATCAATCTGAATAATAATCTTAATCTTTTGGGGATTTTACGAGAATAGTTGCAGGTGAATTTGGACTCATTTACCACTAGAAAACATTATCTTCAAAATTGCTCAGTTGAGAAATAAATACAACTGTATATGTGCTCTTGGATTTTATCAGGCTCAGACAAATACTTTGCTGTTTATGTGTTTATCAATAAACTCAATATATCCAAGGGAAAAGAAAAATTTCTCTAGCTCATGTCTTGGATCAGAGTCCCAGTTTTATGCTGAAAGTTTGACAGTGTTTACAGAATTTTGTTGTGGTAAAGACACTAATAACAATCAATCAGTCTATAAATATATTTCTAAATATTAAGATATGACACAGATATAATCCAATCTTTGCCCTTTGCTTTTTCTGATTGAAAGACCTCAATTATCAGTCAGGCTTATTAGATTAAAGAGTTGTAGCTATAGTTGTCTGTCTTAGAAGAGTGAGTACATAGAAAAGATAGGACTCTTACAAAAAAAGACTTTAGGGGTTAGACAACTTTGAATGCCTGGAGCCTGTAGTTGGTCTTATGACAGGATACTTTATGGATAGGCCAAATGCTTTTTCTTTCTATTTCTTTCTATTTTCCCCATATTTTGCAGTCCCTATAAAAACAGCAGCAGTAACAACAACAACAACAACAACAATAACAACTGCCACACACACATTTTTATTGTAGTTTTCAGTATCTTATCTTTAAAAAACAAAGAGCTAACCAAACTTTCTGCTATTTTATTAATGGCTTAATTGGAGATACAAGAATTTTCACAAATATACTTGCTATTGAACTTTTTCTTTTGTTTTGTTTTTAGGCCATACCCGGTGGTGCTCAGAGGTTACTCCTAGCTATAGCTTAGAGGAGCATATAAAACAATGGGGGGCGGGGTCGAACCACCATTCATTCTAAGCTAGCGCAGGCAAGGCAGACACCTTATTGCTTGTGTCACCACTCCAGCCTGCTATTCAACTTTTTCTTCTTTTTTTTTCTACTCTTCCATTTTACTTTTTAGTTTTTCTTTTTATTTTCTTTTTGTTTTCAATAACTTTGCTTTCCCTTATCCTGAAACTAATGTATTAGGATAAGTTATGTCAACAATGTGATGCATTTTCTTTAAATGAAAACTAATGTAAACAAAGAATAGACACGACCCAGACTCTGTGTGAAGATGATCTTCTAATAATTATTCTCTTTCACTCAGTCTAGAAATTCTCCGTAAGAAAAAAATATGGCCTAGGCAGGTCACATATTGTATTTGTTCCCGTTTTGTTTCTTCACATCAAAATAAGATGTATGCAGTGTGCATAGGAATTTGTTCGTAATGTTTTTTTTACTATAGTCTGGCCCTGCAATGGTCTGAGGGACAGTAAACTGGGCCCCTGTTTAAAAAGTTTGAGGACCCCTGGAGAGCTTTCTACTACATGAATGAAACTAGAGAGTATCATTTTAAGTAAGTCAGAAAGAAAGAGATAAGCTACAGAATGTTTCTTCAAATCTATAGAATGTAAAGAAACATAGTAAGAAAATAGCAAACGGCTAAAGGAAATAGAACCTGAGAACTGGTTTATAGAACTGACCCCACCAAGGATATGGGTAGCTTGAAGGGTTGGGGCTCATTAGGATAAGAGCCAGATTTAATGGTGGAAGGAATCAGCCATTCTAGTGGGGGGGGGGGGTGAGGTGATGGAACATTGTGTGCATGAAACTCTATAATAAGCAACGTTGTAAATCTTAAAAAACCTTAAAAAGAAAGGAAAAGAAATAGAAGATTAAAAAAAGCAAGAGATTGGCTCTAGTTCATTGCAATAAATTCAATCCAATACAAGAATATAACTAGAAAGCCTTGTCTATAGATTCGGAATTGTCACTTTATGATTTTTCAATTGTGTGTATGATATATATTTAATCAAAATCAGACTTCCATAGGAATGATTATTTCTCAGCATTTCTAAGTAATCCTGAATACTGAAATGTGAGATTTAAGACTGGGAATGCACTTTAGCAAGTGTTCTCAGTTTCAGGTGCTTAGTAATAACACAAGTCTTCCTTCTCATGATTCTTTTTTCAGTGCTCTCTATTCCTGAATCTGCTTCTCTACACTTTAATCCTCTTTCTTCCCCAAGATTTCATTCTTTTGAATTACACTGCCAGAAAATTTCCAAAAGAGATAGTTCTGGAGGAAAAAAATGTGACCGTTTATTTAAGGCACCTGCGTTCTGAAGGTCTATTTAACCAATTGAATCTTGGAATTAGGTTCACGGGAAACACTTATCCACCTATGACTTTGCTTTCTTCTACATAGGGACTATAGTTGATGATTAAATGTCTCTCAACTTCTCTCTTCTGCCCCAGATTCCTTCTGTATCATTCTTTGGGTCCAGGGAGGAAACCAACCACACATTTCTTCCCCAAACAAGATCTATTCCTAGACTGACTATATCTTCCCAGTGGCCAGGGATGAGAGGGCAGCCTAGAAGTAAGCTGGCCAAATTTAAAGAGGATTTATGAATCTTGAGCAGGATTTTCATGCTGTCTACACCACCGTGAAATTATCTGCTGATTCTATTTAGTAAACAAGGCAGCAGGTTGAAGCTGGCTGTTCCCTGTCCCAGCAGAGAGACCAAGCAGCTGCAATGTTAATGTGCTAATGCAGGGAATAAGGAGACTACTGTGGGGGAGGTGAGCTTGCTTTCCATGCCTTGTTCTTCTAGGACCTAAATGGGAAGCAATTGAAGAAAGGCATGTATGTGCACAGTTTCTTTACTCATTACTTATGCACAGTGTATATTATTCAAAATAAGCAATTATCCCAAAGCAAACAAAACTATTTGCATTTCCCAGGAGAGAATTTGCCCCAGTGAGGGAGTTTGGTGTCAGGCAGAGACCAAAAAATCCACTGACTAGAGCAGAAATAGCACCATATTTTCTCTCAGACAAGATGAAAATAAAACCCAAAAACTATGGGTTGGTGTGGTCAGTCTTCTGCATCTTGGCATGACCAGTCTAATTCTTGTCATTGCACAAAGACCCAATATGTTCCTGATTTTAAAACAGGACTTAGTTCTTATCCAAAGCATTGCACGCACCATGTTTGAAAATCAAATCAAAGAAAAATCATTAATTCCATTTTTGGTTTTGTATTCATAAAAATGACCATTATTGTCTTGGCAAAATCATGCTGAAGGGTGAGTCAAAGAAAGCATGAAAATATTTTTTTTCTTTTTGAATCATATTGTAAGTCCTTTCCCCACCCAGTTTTTGTTTCTGTATATTTAGATCAATTGGTTTCAAAATTTTAGATGAAATCAAATTCCTGGGAGGATTATTAAAAATAAAGAATGGCTGGGACCCTCCATAGAATCTTCTTATTCAATAGAACTAAAATGAAATTCCATACATATTCTATAAAATTTCAAAAGTGAGTCTGAAGATTGATGGGTCAAGGACCAACTTTGCTAACCTTTTTCTAAAATTGTGTTTTTCAATAAGGTTACATCAGTTAGATGTGACTAATGTGTCTAATGTCAATGTGACTGTTCTGATCAAAAAAATGTTGCCCAGTATAAAATACACATTGGATCTCTAAATTACATAGAATTAGCATCAACAATGTGTATATGATATAAAATGATACGTTTTGATAATCTAGAGTAAATGTAGTTCATTACTCAAATCAATGTTTTTTTTTCTAATTTCTAATTTCTAATAGAGCAAATTAAAAGTTTATAGTTACATATGTTTCTTGTATTGCACTTCTCTGACAGAGGATTATACAAGGTCAAAGCATGGGATATTGTCAACATGAAACCAAAGTTTGCTAATGCAAAACTCGTTTTGATTACCTGAATATTTATTGAATGTTTCAGGATTTTAGTGAAGCATATTTCTGAATCATGGAAATATATAATAGCTTTGAGGTAGGTCGGATGATCCAGCTGAAAGGAAGGGAATTGGCCAAAAAAGAGAAAGAGAAAGAGGAACTGGGGCCAAAGTCATCTTGTAGAGTCTGGACTTTCAAAGAATTAAAGCCTGGTTTTCCATGTTCCCAGTCTTATCAGTGGTTTCAGTGTGTGCAAAAGCACTAATTCAGCTTCTGTGTGTACAATTAGTTCTTCAGGGAGATTACTAGCTTTGCAAGGGCAAGAACTAAATCTGTATTTTACATAATTGAGAGCACTTAGCATTGCATCAATCTGTATTATATAAATGAAAGTAATGACTGAGTGAATAAATGCATCTTAAATATTTTAATCCCATAAAAGGATAAAATCATGTTAATATTTTGTGGGACCAACACAATTTCCAGAAAAACACATCTCAATCTGGTGTTTAATACATTACCTGCATCTATAGTTACCACAATTTAGAAAAAAATCACAACTTTTCCCTTCTGAGTATTCACACAATAAAATATACTAAATATATAATTTCAATGAAAAACATTAAAAGTATCAATATTTATGTGGTTGGGCATTTTATGTAAGCATAGAGTTATTTTTCTTATTATCTTTATGCTCTATATTAACGTTTCATTATTAATTTAAGTTTTCATATAACGTTTTCTGCAACATTTTTCCAATGGAAAGAGATTTCTTTCATATCATTGTGTTTATGAACCAGAACTTTCTGGAGTTTCTAGAGGCAGAAATTAATGTAATCATTTTAGTTTTAGTGTTTTTCCAGAATAAGCAAAACCTTGTAATCTAGGATGAGTGTGTTTTCATGGTGAATCTCTTCCAAAATTCTATTATTTTCTGAACTTTTTTTTAGATTTCTCACAAACACTCAGATACACAAGTGTATCTTTTTCATTAATGTAGAAGCAAATGTAACGTTTAAGGCAAATATCTGAGGTTAAAGTGTGCTATTTGGCTAGTAAATATAAAGAGGGCCACAGAGACAGTAGAGTGGGTAATGTACTTTCTAACACAAGGCCAATCTAAATTTGATTTCTGTGTTCCATATGATTCCCTAGGACTGTTACTAATGATCCCTGAGAACAGAACCAAGACTAAACCTGCCATGATTGGGTGTAAACCCCAAAAGAAAGGTAGAAACTAAGTATCACTTGTGTGTGTGTGTGCGCGCGAGAGAGAGAGAGAGAGAGAGAGAGAGAGAGAGAGAGAGAGAGAGAGAGAGAGAGAGAGAGAGGAAGCAAGCAGTAGACAGTATTATCTCAGCCCTTTTATGGGCCAGCAGGCTCTGCTCCTGTCTTTTCCCTGTCTCCCATAACTGCCAGACTCTTTCTTTTATACTTGGGGACAATTGTCAGTGGCAGATGGGCATATACCAGTCCAATTGCCATTTCAGAAGTGTGTATGTCCAAGTTCAATTTCAAGGGCATGTCCAGGGAGTATATTCAGGCCCAATTACCAATTACATCAACAGTTGGGTGTGGCTCAAATAACACAATAAAATAAATAAATAAATAAATAAATAAATAAGCCCCACAAGTCAGGAGTTCTGTTCCTCTTGTACTGGCTTGTGGGGTGGTGCACTGGGATGGACAGCTAGCCCGAGGACCCCCTGGACTAGCCATTAGTCTGGGGGGCTAGATTCCCCCACGCCAGAGGGGCTCTACAGGAGCACCTCAGGTAAGCTGGGCCCTGGGGGGAGGAATTGGGGTGGAGGGCAGCTCCACCCCCA
>PVKC010037256.1:0-12950 GCA_004027635.1 Crocidura indochinensis
TTCCTTTATTTGTTATTTTATTTTATTTCTTTTATTTCCTCTTTCTTGGACTTACTCGAGGTTATTTGCTCACAGGTAACTCCTGGCAGTGTTTGATGGAACAAATGTGGTGCTAGAGAATCACACGTAGTTCCAAATGCCTAAATCTCTGTACTATTTCTCTGATCCAACTAGAAACTTTATTTACAATCATGCCTCCTGTATATACCTTCTTATGCTGGTATTTACAAATTTAAAACTTGCATTTGGGGGGCCTGAGCTGTGGCGCATGCAGTAAGGCCTCTGCCTTGCCCATGCTAGCCTAGGATAGACTGCGGTTCTATTTCCCCTCCACCCCCACCCCACATCCCATCTGGTCCCCCATGCCAGGAGCAATTTCTGAGCTCATAGCCAGGAGTTATCCCTAAGCATCACTAGGTGTGGCCCAAAAACCAAAAATACAAAACAAAACCTTGCATTTGAGTCCTCAGTGATAGATAGCACAGTGCCAACCCAGGTTTGATTCTGGCATTCCATATGATCCCAAGTCTGTCAGGATTTCTGAACACAGAGCAATACATGGCAGAAAAACAAACAAAATAGCCCAAAACTTGCATTTGACGCCAGAGATAGTAGAGCAGGTAGATTGCCTTGCAAGTAGCTAACCTGCACCCTGAGGACCTCTGGGCATCAATGGCTTTGTCCCCAAATCCTTGAAGGGGGCACCAAAAACAAAACAAAAACCAAAAAACCCTTGCATTTATCAGCTAAATAAGCTACAAACCAAAGTTCACATACAGATATATAAAAAGGTTATAATCAACAGTTTTTAATTTGGAGTTATAATTAGAAAAAATTACAAAGTAGTTAAGAAATTTGTTTTGCAAATTTAGGGTCAGAATCACCAGAGGAGACTGATTCAGCTAATTCTGGACTGTACTCTATCTGAGAAGGTCCTCATGTAAAGATTCTAATTCACATCTATGGTTTCAAATCATTGGTAGAAAGTGGTAGGTGGGAGGCATAAACAGGTTTCTAAACTCTAAATAAAAACAGATATAGTAGATCATGAATACAAAAGTGATCACCTGTATACTTTTCAATTAAAGTCATTAAGTTTCAGAGATATGCACTATGAAAAAAGTTTTATGACAACATTATTAATTTTTTTGATTTGGGGGTTGGGTGGTTTTTGAATATTTGGGGCAACTCTTTGTTTTTGAGTCACACCAGGAGATACTCAGGGGTTAATCCTGCTTCTGCACTCAGAAATCGCTCTGGGCAGGCAAGGAGAGGGGGTTGGGGGGGACCATATGGGATGCGGGGATTCAAACCACCATCCCTCCTGGATTGGTTGAGTATAAGGCAAATGCCCTATCGCTGTGTTATTTCTCCAGCCCCTGACAACTCTTTAATACACCGGGTCTTTGGTTTAATACTAAGTACACAAACTAGAGGCCATTTTCCAGAAGGAAAAACTAAAAGCAGTAGTAGGTGGTTAGATATACCCTCTGCACATACATCTTGTCTACTAAGTATAACAGGATGTCAAAATATGCTTTAACCAAGACAGGAGAGTAAGCTGTTAAAACAAAAAAACTCACGTTGACTTAACAGATCCTGCACCCCTCCAAATTTCTTCTTGAAGAGAACAGCTATTCCAGCACCCATCCGACAATCCTCACTGATACAGTGGGCTAAAGAGTCTGTTTTGGGGCATGCAAAAAGATCTCCTTTGACATAAGTGATCTAAAAACGTGCAAAGTGAGAGAAAAATGTTCTGATTATTCACAGATTAAGATTGCTTTCTTTCCTAGGCTTTTTCGATGTTTCCTAGCATGACTTCTCCCCCCTAGATGTCAAGGCAGATCATCAACATTTAAGAACTTAAATCACACATGGTGCAGGTCTGATGTGTAAATCAGCCAGAGCAAGCCAATTATTGATTGAATCAAAAGGTATTTGTGGCTGGGGATTTATTACTTATTCCACTTTAAGTTAAGTTGGTAGTAGTTGTTACGCACTCTGCTTCCTTCCGGATCTTCCTTGAAGTTTCCGGCCATGATAAGGAAAGGTTATCTCCCGAATCTAAGTATTTCTCCAAGCTCTGAGAGGGGTGGAGGGAAAAGGAAGCAAACTTGGTTAGGGAGCCCGAAAAGCCGGGATTCCTTTTGCCCTGACTCCATCCTAAAATTGAAACGCCCGGAGTGAGTTCGTTCGGCCTCCAGGAGGGAGGGGACACCAAACTAAACTAAACTAAACTAAACTCTTCCCGGGTAAGTGAGAGGCAGAGGTGGGTTGGGGTGCGGCCTGGCCGGGCCCACAGACATTTTTCGCGCGCGCCAAGAGGACAAGACCCGCCTTCCTCATGGTTGGCGCGGAGGGCTCACATTTGTTTCTCCCATAGAGGGCTTGGGCCTTTTAAGAGAAATGCAAAAGGGGCTGGAGAGATAGATAGCATGCAGGTAGAGAGGTTGCCTTGCGTGCAGAAGGACAGTGGTTCGAATCCCATATGGTCCCCTGAGCCTGCAAGGGGCGATTTCTGAGCGTAGAGCCAGGAGGAACCCCTGAGCACTGCTGAGTGTGGCCCCAAAAGAAAAACAAAACACAAAAAATGGGCCTTAGGAACCGGAGAGATAAGATAGCACAGAGGTAGGGCGTTGCCTGGCATGCAGAAGTTCGGTGGTTGGAATCCCATATGGTTTCCCTGAGCCTGGCAGGAGCGATTTCTGAGCACAGAGCCAGGGGTCACCCCTGAGCACTGCCGGGTGTGACCCCCAAACCAAAAGACAAATGCAAGGGCTTGGCCACATCCCCTCTAAGCCACAAGCAAGGGAGATGTTCAGTGAAGCCGCTAACGGTCAGAAGAGCTGGAAGGCGGCCTCTCGAGGAAGACTCCCTTCTCTTCTCCTTTTCACTGGGTTGGAGAGCGGTGGGGAGAATCTGACTGCGGGAAGCCTCCCCGTCCTGTCTCCTACCCTGGGGCGGGCCAGCGAGCGCGTTGAACCTTTTCCTGGGATCCAGTGGGGAGGAATCGGGAGGCCCTAAAAAGTCCCAAAGTACGGGAGACGGTTCACTAGAAACTGGAGTTGGCCGTTAGGAGGCTCCGCCTACAACCAGGTAGGGAGCCGCTTCAGGCCCTAGATTGGGGAGCTCAGGTGAGGAGCCTATCCGGCCACAGCTCTGAATTGCATGCACTTAAAACATGGCCGCCCACCCACCGGGAATTGGGCGGAAGCGAGGCCCCTCTAGCTAACCGAACTAGCACTCTTTGGTAATGGCTGCCGAACTTCCGGCGCTAAATTCCGTCCCCCAGGCTCCCGCCTCCCGGCTGGGCATGCGTACACCGAGAACGGATCACTGCGCTTGCGCATTAGCCCCAAGGGGGGGCGAGTGTGTGTGTTTCTCTTGCGGACCGAGTGGGGACTGCCCTGAAAGTGGGGGGGGCTCAGGGAGAGAAGAGTTAGCGCCTGCGTAGTAACTACGTTTCGGCGGGTGTTTGAGTGGAAGGAAGTGCCTTAGCGGGAAGGCGCCTGCGTACTCTTTCCGCCCGGGCGGGTGCCAATTTCGGAGCTGTGGGCGTGGCCCCAGGAGACGCCTGCGCAGTGCGTCCTCCGCCTGGGGGCGTGGCCGCGGCGGGGGCGTGGCCTCAGGGGCGCCTGCGCGGAGGCGGTTGGAGGGAGGCCCGAGTCCCCCTTTGTTCGAGTTCGCCATTTTGCTAGGCAGCGGCAGTGGCGGCGGCAGCGGCGGCTGGAGCCTCTGATTGGGTTTCGGGGTCCGGTACTGGAGCCAATCAGCGCGGGCAGCGAACCGGGGGAGCGCGGCACGGTGAGTGTGAGGAGCCAATATCCAGCGGCCCAGAGCCGGCCCCAGCGCCCCGATTGGCGGGTCCCGCTGACCACTCAGAGGAGGCCCAGGCGCCTGCCGAGCCCCGGGAGTCGAGCTGGACCCGGCCGAGCCGGGTGGTGGGCTGGCCCGGGCCCGGAGCCCGGGGACGCCCGGGCCGAGCACTCCCCACCGAAGCCTGCAGGGGGCCGTCCCGGATGGGCATGGCGGTCCCTGGAGCAGGCTTCTGGGGATCCAGACTCGGATGCATGGGAAATGCATGTTGGGGTGCAACACCGTGGGCCCCAGCTCCTGGCCCCAGGCTCCTAGGTCCCAGGCTCGGAGGTGGGAACCTGGCTTTGCAGCGGTCTCTCGACCTCTCGGCTCCCTGCGTCAACCCAAGCGCCTTGGACTTCCCGCTCTCGGGTCCTCGGATCGGGCCCTCCCGCCACTGGGGCCTGGCGCACCCCATCCGTCCCTGCTGAACCCCAGTGGGTCGGAAGGAAGGCCTGGTACAGATGCCTGCTGCCCGAGTGCGTTGGGGAAGAGGGGCGACTCTCACCCACACCCTTCTTGGCACCGGGCGAACCCGCCTCCGCAGGTCGAGTTGTGGCCCCATCTCCCCCCTTTCCCCAACGAAAGCCAAGCCCCTCCTCCCGGTTCCCCGGACCCAGGTCTCGGGGCTCGGTTACCACCCCTTCTGGCTCGTCATTTCCTCCCCTTCCCGCCTGCTTGCAGCTCTAGCCGCTCACCCAAGTCTTGGGGGGCCAACCCGCTGTCTCCCTATTCTTCCTGGGCAGTAAGGCCAGGCCATTGGGTCCCTGGAACGAACCCCATTATTCGAAGATTGCTACCCCTCTTTCGACCTTCCTTTCCAGCAGAAGCTGCACGCGTTGTCTTTTTTTTTATTCTCGGTGCAGTGCCTTTCCTTCCCTTTCTTTCCCTTAGCTGGACCCCCCCTGCCATGTGTCAGGCTTCACTCGGATCTATCCATGTCGTTCTATAGATTTTTTTTCCTGATTTTTTCCTCTCCCTATCTTAATCAGTTTCTCAGTGGAGGCTTACGGGAACTTAATAGTGTTGTGAGGAGGGGGGGTTGTTAAGGAAGGAGGGAATGCCCATTGACAGCTAAGTATCCGGCATGGATCAGTAGGCATGGATCTTGATCCTGTGGAGTGGAGGGAGTGAACGGGTAGAGGTCTCTTAAGAACTTACTTCCCTTGCCCGGTGGAGCTTGACTGCTGAAAAAATGACTGGAGGTAATGCTAGGAGCCCCAGTTTAGTTTTGTGCATTACACTGATAAGCAAACTATTAGCTGCAGCCTTCCTGGGAGTCATCCTGTGACCACACTTGAATGGATTTGAAGGGCTGCTCAGGGCTGATTGTAAAGCTTCTGTAAAGGTGCTTGCTTGTGTTGTTTTTTTTCTCATTTTTATTTTTGGGTCACACCGGATGATGCTCAGGGGTTACTCCTGGCTAAAGGCTCAGAAATTGCTCCTGGCTTGGGGGACCATATGGGACTTTAGGAGGTCAAACCGCGGTTCGTGCCCGTGCAAGGCAAATGCCCTACCCCTTTGCCGCTTGCATCACCGCTCTGGCCCCTGCTTCTGCTGCTTTTGATGGCAGGTAGACTGGAAAACAACTGATAAAAAGCACTTGTCTAGATTAGGAACTTTGCAGGAACAGTTATTTGTGAAGCTGCAAAGAAGAATAATTAAGAGGGCCTCCACAAGATTGGAAAAACAAATTTCTGACTTGTGAGGTTATGCCCACAAGAATCGCTGACTTGTTAAAACAGGGAGACTTCTCCTAGGATTTGTAAAAACTTATATTCTTGTAAAGTCCTAACTGCTGTCTCTGACTTTATAGAATAGATCTTACTATATAGTTTTCCATTTATCTTTTTTTTTTTTTTTTTTTTTTTTTTTGGTTTTTGGGTCACACCCAGTGACACTCAGGGGTTACTCCTGGTTATGCGCTCAGAAGTCGCAGTAACCTTACCTTCAGTGCCACCGCCCGGCCCCCATTTATCATATTTACTAAGGTCATTTAACTGGTGGGTTTCAGAAAAACTTTGATCTTTTTGCTACTAAATTCCCCCCACCCCATGAGTTTTTCATTTGAATTGTTTCAACTTAATTTATACAGTATGTGAATTAGTTGGAATAGTGTGACTTTCTGCTTTGGTATTTTAAAATGTCTTGCCATGAATGTATCTGGAAGATGCATCTTGGAGATATAAAATAATCCCCATAGTACAAAAATAATACCCATAAACAATAGAAATAGTTTGCAGTTAGTACATTAGTATGACATTTCATACTCGGAAATGGTCACTGCAATAGAGCTGAGAGCTAGTGATATGCGTGATGCTCCTGTAACTTTGCAAACTACTGTCCCTTAAAGGAAAAAAGGGGTGGGAGTAGTTAAGTGGTAGAAAGAGAGGGAGGAAGTGATATCTGTGTTAGTGGCAGGCTGGGAGGAAGGGTTGGTGGGGCTGGGACTGGAGAGAAACTGACGAAGTTGGTGTTGGGAATAACGCTGGAGAAGGGAAAGGTATCGAAGTGTAGACTGAAATTACACTATCAACAACTTTTTAACTCTTATCTCATGGTCATTTATTAAAAGGAAAAGATGCCTGTTGCTACTTTAAAACCACCAAACTCTCCGAACTTACTGAAAAAGGTAGTTTGTCATCTGGTCACTGTTTTTTGCTGTACTCATCTGTTATTTTCACCAGTTAGCCGAAGACTTAGCTTTTTTATACCTCGAATTTTAAGCAATAATTTTCTGACCTCTAGCACCCTTTTTTTTTTTTTTTTTTTTTTTTTTTTTTTTTTTTTTTTTTTTTTTTTTTTTTTTTTTTTTTTTTTTTTTTTTTTTTTTTTTTTTTTTTTTTTTTTTTTTTTTTTTTTTTTTTTTTTTTTTTGGTTTTTGGTTTTTGGGTCACACCTGGCAGTGCTCAGGGGTTACTCCTGGCTCCCTGCTCAGAAATTGCTCCTGGCAGGCACGGGGGACCATATGGGGCACCGGGATTCGAACCGATGACCTTTTGCATGAAAGGCAAACAAACACCTTACCTCCATGCTATCTCCCTCTAGCACTCTTGACATGTAAGTCTTTTATTTGCTGCAGCTTAGAGGCATTTCTGTTTTTAATGTTTGGGAACTTCATCCCTTTTGATGTCATCACATATATAAACTGTCACATTTAAGATGAATTTAGACGCAAGATTTTACTAAAGCTGTCCTTAATTTATGCTCAACTGGAAGATGTATCTGTCAACCAGACTTAATCATTTTTTTTTTGTTGTTTTTGGTTTGTTTTTGAGCCACACCCCCGGCAGTTCTCAGGGATTACTCCTGGCCCTGCCATCAGAAATCATTCCTGGCAGGGGATGGGGGCATGTAGGATGCTGGGGATTGAACCTGGGTCAGTCCTGGGTCATCTGAGTGCAAGGTAAACATGCCCTACCACTATACTATGTCTCGGCCCCCAATCATTTTCTTTCAAACATTCAGTACAGTGTTTGCTACATGGTGCATCATTAATGAAGGCAAGTCCCCCCCCACCTCCCCCCCCAAGAAACAAAAGAAAACAGCCCAGTCTAGAAGCAAGTCTAAGAATATAGAGAAGCTAGAGAGCCTTTTTTAGTGGTTTGTGGGTTTTTTGTTCTTGGGGGCCAGTGCTCAAAGCTTACTCCTGATTCTTAGTTCAAGGCAGGAGGAGGCAATATAGGATGCTGGAGATTGAAACACATAAAGGCAAGCACCTTACCTGCTATATTATCACCTCAGCCCTGGAGAGCCCTTTTACTCCAGTCTTGGACACAAACCAGGTATTGCTTGTTGAACTGTGAAATCAATATAGTGGGCCGTTATAACTTTATTAAGGGCAGAAAAATACAAAATTTTTGTTACTTTTTTAATGTGTTACCTGTGCTGTGAAACTGGCCAAAAATGTCTGGAAGCTGATTTTTTTTTTGACCAATGGTGATTGTCAAATAGGATAAATTGATGGGCTTTTCACACCTATTATTTCTCTGTGGGTTTTAAAATGTGTATAGATCCAAATTCAAGCTAACATTTCACAAACTATTTTAAAGACAAACTTTTCTATTAACTCAGACAGTTTCATGTTTAGTCCTTACACTTACTTTAAAAGCTAAAAATGTACATTGTGATGAGTGTGGTTTTGGGATTATGTACATAGGAATCCATTATTATTGCCAACATTGTAAATCACTGGATCTCAATGAATAAAAATGTTTTTAAATTGAAAAAATATGTACAGATCCACATAGATTGTTCCTGGTGATTGATTTCTTTTTAGGTTCTGTGTGAAGTGGGGAAGGAAGAAGTTTTACATAAACACATTTTCTTTTTTGTTTGTTTTTTGGGTCACTCCTGGCAGGCTCGGGACCATATGGGATGCTGGGATTTGAACCACTGATCTGCATGAAAGGCAAACGCCTTACCTTCATGCTATCTCTCGGGCCCCATAAACACATTTTCTTTTCACTCTGAGTGGAGAAAAATAAACAAAATCTTTTAGTTTAGAGCAATAGCTAAACTAAATTTGCACCACTTAATTTTGATAGAATCTCGAGTAGGAAGCTCCTGGAGCTTCTGATTCCAGATCCAGAGAGCACTCATCATTTGCAGCTTCATTATCATGCTCTAACCTGATCCCTTCCTCCTTTGTATTTGATTTGAGGATGCTTTAGGTTTTTTCCCCCCTCCAAAATAATTTGGATTTAAATGTTTTTTAAGTTGTTACACTTGTATTACCAGGATAAAATTGGAAAAAATTCTATGAAAGTGTGTTTTTATATTTATATATTGTTTTCATGGGCCTTTTCAGCAAGGTATAGGTTTCTGAAAATGAGTAATCTAGGAAAATGTCTCTCTCTTTTTTTTTTTTTTTTTTTTTTTTTTTTTTTTTTTTTTTTTGGCTTTTGGGTCACACCCGGTTGACGCTCAGGGGTCACTCCTGGCTATGCGCTCAGAAATCGCTCCTGACTTGAGGGGACTATATGGGACACCGGGGGATTGAACCGCTACGCTAGCGCTTGCAAAGCAGACCCCTTACCTCTAGCACCACCTTCCTGGCCCCAGGAAATGTCTCATAAAGGGGATTTTCAGTGTGTGTATGGTGGGGTTACTAAGATAAGTTCCTTTATTAGCCTTATATTTAAAATTCATTTTGAGATTAGACAGTTTGGTGTTATTATATTGATGACTTTTGCTAAATTTCCACACTTATGTAAACACCACTAACTATAATAGTAATGCAAAGTTTATTCATCACCCAAATAGTTCCTCAGAGGTTCTTCCATCCCACTCACCCAATCATAAGAAATTACTAATGAGCTTTTCCCAATGAGCTTTTCATTTTGATTGTTTTCCTTTAACTCAAGATCTCTATATCTAGATCTTGGTCTTCATCCCTAGATTTTAATTGTCTTCATGGTTTTGTATAAAAAGAATCACATTCGGACTAGAGCAATAGCACAACAGGAAGGCCTTTGCCTTGCACACAGCCAACCTGGGACCGACCTGGGTTCAATTCCCATCATCTCATATCATCTCTGAGCCTGCCAGGAGCGATTTCTGAGCACAGAGCCAGGAGTAACCACTGAGCACTGTCAAGTGTGGCCCAAAAACGACAAAAAAAGACAGCATTGGTTGTGGGAATGCCCTGATTCAATGTCGCTCTACCCCCCCCCCAAAAAAAAAAAACAAAAAAAACCTGAAAGATTTGTAACCTACTTTGTTCAAAATAAAAAAGAAAACTCATCCTGACCTATCATTCTGGTTGTAACAGGGTTGATTAACATTTATTAAATACCCCAATATTTTAGTATAAATATATTCAAACATAAAGTTTCGTTACAGTACATAAATAGCATTCACCTAAAGCAGATATTCCCATACTTTATTCAGCTTACTGCTTCCTTTAAAAAAAAAAATTAAGTTTCATGCTAATTGCACCCTTGGTTTCTACCACCCATTTGAATGTTCTAAAATTTTCCCACTTTGAAAAAGACTGCCTAGTGTCTACCATGAACATTGTATTATGTTTGCCTTCTCAGATAATATATCCTACCTTACAGTTCATCCAGTAATTCATTTTTAATGCCTTTCAAAGCAAATTCTAGATATTAGTGGGCTTCTAAATATTTGTATGTGTACTTATTCTATTTTTATTTTTTCTTAGACTATTGCTATATTTTGGGTTGTTGTTTAAATCAAGACATCATATCCACTAGAGGCAGTACCTTCCATTTATGCTAACTTACTGCTCAGTTTACATTACTTTACTTTCTCTCAAAATTTTAGAATTTATGAAGAACTGGATAAAGTTGAGGGAGAAGGAAGGGGGTTGACTACTTCTACACACATGGTCCTCCTGTGTAGTTTCAGGGTGTTGTCCACACCCAAATGTGCTTAGGGCTTACTCCTGACTCTGCTTAGGGATCACTTGCAGGGCTCAGAGAACCATGTAGGATGCTGGTGAATATGAAGTATCAGGTTTTCATTAAAATAACCAAGAATGGGTGTAAGGTGGATGAGATTTATGAAACAAAGATTGAATGTGGCTTGGAAAACAACCACCTATCAATTTCTCAACCTTTCTAATCATCTTGCATCTTGCAGTCTTTTAGATTCTCCAGATAATAACTTAGAGGATCCTAAGTTGGGGAGACCATGGAGCAGTATACAACAAACAGCAATAGTTCAACAGAGCAAATTGTTGTACAGGCTGGACAGATTCAGCAGCAGGTAAGGAACACAAACTGCTTTAAATATAACAGTGGAGCTGTTAAATATAGCAGCACTACTCAGTAATGGAATTATTGATGCTACCAGCTCTCAACAAATAGGCCTGGTGACTTGTGCTGCACTGTCATTGGTTTGAAGTTTTGATTTTCCCTCCAGTCATGTTCCATTTAGAAGTCTAGTGTATGTCCCTTTAGAATCAGTCTGCTTTTCCTAGAACTTGATTTAATTGTAAACTGCTTATTTAATTTAATGAATAGAGAGCACCAAGTCTTTACTGATGGAAATTTGGAGTTCATTATTTTCTGAATTCTGTTCATCTGAATTCTCATTTGGGTTAAGTTAGCTTTTTATGTAATGAGACTTTGACCACAATTGACAAACAAAGGCAGTCAGTTTCCAAGAAATTCATTGTTTTTTAATATCCACCATCCTATTTCTAAAAATTTGTAGTTTAAAATAAGGATAATATTTGGACAGCCAATTATAGGATAAGAACATATCAGAAGAGAATTTCCTGCAGCTAGTTTACTCCTAAGATTGGTTGCGTTCTCGAATTTATGAGTACATTTTCTGATTCTTTCTGTGTTGTTTTAGGACAACTCTGTTTTTCCTCCCTAGAAGAAACTTATGCCTTCTTTTGTTATTTGGAGACTGGGTTTGTTTTTCTAAAATAGAACTAACATACTATAGATAAGCAATATGTAGGGAGGGCAAAAGAACATTTGATGGTGAGTTAGTTACCTTTTTGACCAAAGAAGAGTTAACTCTTATCTGAAGCTCCTTAGCTGGCTTTTCTTTCCACATAGTTGCTATGACTTGGGCAGCTTCCTTTATTTTTAGAAAGATCATTCTGCAAAAGGTTTACATTCACACCAGTGCTCTGATGAGTAATTTTATTTTTTATTTTTGTTCTGTTAGAATTTATTATCAGAAGATATAAAAATAAGATTGGGGCCAAGAGATAGAACAGTATTTAGGGTGTACTGGGCCAGATCTGTGTGTGAGATTCTTGGCACTGCTGACTCTAGTAGCTATGAAGGCTGTCAACCCAGTTGAGTTGGTCCTAAGCATCTATCCTTAGACTGTGGGACCTGAGCAGTATTACATACTCTGGCCCTTGAACTGAACCAATAACACTCTTGGCCAAGAATTGCTAGTGGACCACCAGGTTGCCTGAGCATTGTTGGGAAGTTGTCCCCCCCACCCTCCCAAAATCCCAGAACATTGGGTTAGATCACTGAGCACCACATAAGTAGATGGAATATGGGGACTTACGAACTTGACCTCTCCTAAAGATTTGGGTTTACAGTGATTCTTGATTTTTCCTTTTCAGTAATTCTGTTTAAGTCTCAGAAAATTTTTGTTATTGTATCAAGGCCATTAAAATAGGTAACTTATATTATTGTGAATTCATTTGAGGAATTAAAAATCATTAAAATAATTAAGTGGAATTATCTATTAGCTTCTTCAGGAGGAAGGCTTCAAGAATAAAATTTGTGTTCATGATGGACAACTTTTGTGTTTTTTAGAATAGGAAAATATGTTTTGAGTTTTTCTGAGGGTTAAGGTGGGGGCAAAGGACTCATCTGTAAACCAGCTTCAGCATAGGGTGTCTGTTGCTTGGAAGTCCTGTGTAGGGTGGGACTACTGACAGAAGACTCCCTTCTTCCACAAGAGGTAAGGTGATCTCATGTCTTGAACTACATAAGCATTTTCTTCCTGACACATTTCAAGCTCTTCCTGTTCCTGTTCTAGCAGCAGGGTGGTGTCACTGCTGTCCAGTTGCAGACTGAGGCCCAGGTGGCATCGGCCTCAGGCCAGCAAGTCCAGACCCTCCAGGTAGTGGTGCCCTCTCTGATTCTCTGTAAGCACTGCATGAACTTATCCTGTCCTCATGTCTGGTGCTATTTGTGATAGGATCTAAAAGAGGAATGGCCAAGTCAGTTGCATGTCTTTGATGCTGCTAACTTTCCTTTGAGATATATAAGTTGCCAGTTCCTTAATGTTATGTGTCAAGTTACGTAGCAGCCCCATTATCAATTTGTTTCTTTGCCTGGGAAAGGAACATAGGTGATTAAAAAAAAAAGTTATTTTTCCTTTTTTTTTTTTTGAATCTTGACGGTTTTTGGGCCACACCTGAAACTACTCAGGGCTTACTCCCACTTCTGTTCTCAAAGTTCAAGGGAATTATATGGAATGCTGGCGATTAAATCTGGGCTAGCTTCTTTCAAGGCAAGAGTCCTACTAGCTGTGCTTACACTTCAGCCCCAGAAGAAATTCTTTTAAGTAGAGTTAGAAGCTGCTTAGAGCTCAAACTGTCTTGTCAGATTGCATGGTAAAATTTCTTTAGTTGTATTATA
>PVKC010037257.1:0-13033 GCA_004027635.1 Crocidura indochinensis
AAGGCAAACGCCTTACCTCCATACTATCTCCCGGGCCCCCGGATCATTCTTAACACTGATCTGACACCAACATGCACCAGTATTGATATGACATCCTGACAATGAGGAAATGGCAACAACTTGATCTAAGAGAAGGTTGTCTTACCTCACCATCTAAAGATAAGATGAAATCAGAAGACTTGTCATCCTTTGATCTGCGTAAAAGCCAAAATCGCTATCTACAGAAGACTGACTGTGACAACCATAACTGGGCAGAACTTATCCTGGGACCAATAAAAAGACCCTAGTCTAGGCTTTGGCCTACGATCTGTACAACAACCAAGATCTCTAATTCCAGAGGTCTGACTGAGATAATTGCAACTGAGCAGGTCTTCTGGAAACATAATGAAAGACTCTATCCTAGACTTCGTCCTAGGATCTGTGCAAAAATCAAGAGCACCAACTCTAGAAAGCTGATTAAAACAACAGTGATGGTACAGAACTCTTAGAACCATAAAGAAAAGCTCCATCCTAGGCTCCATCCTTTGACCTGTGCAGATACCAAGATCTCTAGATACAGAGGTCTGATTTAATAATCTATCATAGAGTGGAAGGTTTTCATACACCACAAAAGGTCCTAGGGTAGAGTAAGTGAACATGTATGGAGTCTGTATTCCCATGACAGTATACTTCAAGGGCAGAGAAACCCTGTATCTCTTAGGCCAAGGGAATTCCCTTTCTAATCTCCACAATATTTACTGTGCCTATGCAGAAAAAATAAAGCAGCACAAAATAATTTTTTTTGGTTTTGCTGTTATTGTTGTTGTTTTTCCATTTTTTTGTGCTTTGTTTTGTTTTTATTTAAGGCCCAGGGTTATTATGTGGTGGTTGTCTTTATTGCTATGGTGCTTTTTGAATTTTTTGTTTGATTTCTCTTTTTGTATTGTTACATTTTTCTTCCTTTTTCCCTTTCTTTTCTCAAATTGATATTTATAGCCTCTAGAACTGGGGTCCTCAAACTTTTTAAACAGGGTGCCAGTTCACTGTCCCTCAGATCGTTGGAGGCCGGACTATAGTAAAAACAAAAACTATGAACAAGTTCCTATGCACACTGCATATATCTTATTTTGAAGTGAAGAAACAAAAACGGAACAAATACAGTATGTGGTCTGTGGGCTGTAGTTTGAGGACCACTGCTCTAGAAGGACTCCATCCATCCATTTTTGCCTGTTTGATTTTTGCCCCATTTTACATTTTTCTTTCCTTCAAACAGAACCATATAACTTGAACAATCTTGTTCCACTCACAAATTGAGGGGGATATAATGGAGGGTACCAAGACCAAACAGTTGTATCATCATTAAGTAGAAATAAAAAAATGATCAGACTTAAGTACCAAATCCAAAGCCAATGACAACAGAATCAATACCCGATTTACAACAAGCTAGACACAGAGGGGACCACTTATACTAGCAGCCCAGGGGGTAAAGGAAGGGGATACAGGATGCATACTGGGAACAGGGGTGGAAGAAGGACAACTTTGGTGGTGGGAATGCCCCTGATTCAATGTCACTATGTACCTAAAATATTTCTGTGAAAGATATGTAATCCACTTTAGTCAAAATAAAAATTATTATAAAAAATAACATAAAAAGAGATAAATGAATAAAAAGAAAAAATTTAACTGAAGATACCAGAGATTTATGGGAGAGCAAAAACATTTGCATCAAAGGGAAGGTAAGAGACAATGAGAAAATACATAAGGAAAAGTAAGATAGAGATGGAAAATACTATTTTTATGTTTTCTTTTGGGGGATAGGATGCAGGGTCTCATCCATGCAAGACCCTCTGAGTCATAGCCTGGCCCAAAGGGAAAAACTCTTTTATCTTTCTCTCTGTGTGTGAGGGGCACACTTGGCAGTGATCAGAGGAACTCTCAGCTTTGTGCTTAGGGGTTGTTCCTTAATTTTGCTCAGGAGACTATGTAATCTCCTGGTCTTTGACCAAGGATCAAATCTGGGTCTCCTGTGTTCAAACATGAACTCAGCTCATTGGAATATATTTGGGTCCCTAAAGGGAATTATTATTATTATTATTATTATTATTATTATTATTATTATTATTATTATTATTATTATTATTGGTTTTAGGACTATTCCAGAGCTTACTTCTGGCTTTGTGCCCAAAGATTGCTTTTGGTTTGCTCAAGGGATTATATGTGGTGTCAGGGAATCAAAAATGGGCTGGCCACATGCAAGTACCTTACTTACTTTACTATTTCCCTGACTCCTCTTCTTTTGTTATTTTTGCAGTTCTAGGACTTATATCTAGGGCTTCACACATGCAAGGCAAGAGCTCTACCACTGAACTCCATCCTTGAGCCCAGAAATGTGTTATTTTACAAATGTCTGAGAACAGGAGCTGGAGCTTGCCTTGCACATGGCTGACCTAGCTTTGATCCCTAACATCCCATATGGTTGACTGAGCCTACCAGGAATAATTTCTGGTAGCAAGATATAAGAAGTAAGAAATACAAGTATAGCCAGAAGTAAGCCCTGAGCTCTGCCAGGTGTGGCTCCCCTCTAAACTGAATCAAGCCAAACCAAAATTCTTCCAAATACTCAAGACCATCAGAGACACTGATCTCTGTCTCTGAAGATGCTTTGATCATTATCTGGAAATAATCCTTCACTGATGGTTCTCAGAGGTCACAACTAGATCTTTGGTTTACTTTAATTTTTAATCTTGCTCCTCATTTTCCGGTCTACTGAATCATTTCATATTTGCATTAAATCTTTACATACAACCCTCTTTGCAGGGAGAGCTCTCTCATTTTTTAAAAAAATATCTTTATTTAAACACCGTGATTACAAATATGATTGCAGTTGGGTTTCAATCATGTAAAGAACACCTCCCCTTCACCAGTGCAACATTCCCATCACCAATGTCCCAAATCTCCCTCCTCCCCACCCCACCTCCAGGAGAGCTCTCTTGGCATGTCAGGGAGCCACATGGCATCTGGTATGGCACCTGAGGCTCCTACGTGTCAAGAATGTGTTCCATTCTTGGTCCTCCACACTGCAATTTGAATCATCTCCTTGGTCCTCCACACTTTCATAGGCTTCATCTAGTTTCACAACTGAGAGAATAATGCTACGTGATAAGTCTTCTAAAGACAGTTGAAAGGCAGCAGGATAAAGAATCTCCTTCTCCCCATTATGTGTTGGGCAAGGGTTCCTTTCCTGGGAGGGTTCCTCAAGGCAGAATGGGGATTAACTGTGAAGACATAATATTCTTCCCACCAGGCCAGCTGATTCTATCCCCCCACCCCCCCCCCCCCACACACACACACACAATGATTCGGATCAGCAGGATGAGTCAACCCTGGGTTCCTGATTCCCACAAACTATAGAAATGCCCCTGTGACAAACAGGGCTTTATAACCAGCCCCAGGATATTTTGGGCTGAATTGGAAAAATTCTAAACCATCTAAAGCAGGACAGATTAAGATGTGGAGTGTTTACTTTATTCTTTCCTTCTCTCAAAAGCCAAATTAATAGCAAGCTTAAACCTCAACCAGAAATCCATGTTTAGATGTTGCAGACACTGGTGCTGGAAAGATGGTTTCCTTCTCTCTGGACATTGCCCTTTGAGCAGCAGTGGAGCTGGCCTTTTGGGTCACACACTTTCGATATAGTTGCATCCAGCAGGGTTCAGTTCTATAGGAGCTAGAAGCACTTGGCCTGAAGAATTCACTGACTTAAATGTTTGGATCCAGCCTTTCACTATTTGGGGTAGGTTTCAGTGGAAAAACCTGTGCTGGGGTGACGCTCAGGGTTTAGACCTAGTTGGGTGCTGCAGCTCCTCTACAGTGCAGGGCAGGCATCCTCAGGGGTGCTTCAGCTTTCTGGTTTTTTACTTGTTTGATTTTTGATTTTTAGGGTCATACCTGGCAGTACTCAGGGAACACTCCTGGCAAGGCTTGTGAGAACCATATGAGATACTAGGGATTAACCCGGGTTAACTGTGTGCAAGGTAAGTACTCTACCCATTGTACTATGCCATTGTACCAGCCCTCCAACTTTCTTTCTTTTTTTTTTTTTTTTGTTTTTTGGGTCACACTGGTAGTGCTCAGGGGTTACTCCTGGCTCTATGCTCAAAAATCGCTCCTGGCCGGCTCTAGGACCATATGGGATACTGGGATTTGAACCACCGTCCTTTTGCATGCAAGGCAAATGCACCACACCTCCATGAACCAGCCCTCCAACTTTTAATTTTAAAAGAGGTGCATATGGGAGAAGAAATGAACAAATATTTTCTCAAAGAAGAAATACAGATGGCCAAAAAGGCACATGAAAAATGCTCCTCATCACTAACCATAAGGGAGATGCAAATCAAAACAACAATGAGGTATCAGCTCGCACTACTGAGACTGGCACATCATCAAAAAAGAACAAGAGAAGCCAGTACTGGTGTGGATGCAAGGAGAAAGAGGTTCTCATTCCCTGCTGTTAGGAATGTAAACTAGTCCAGCCTTTTGGAAAACAATATAGATATCCCTCAAAAATCTGGAAATCGAGCTTTCTTATGATCCAGCAACATTTTTCCTAGAGCTCTACTCTAAGAACACAAAATCACCACGCAGAAAAGTCCTCTATATTCCTATATTCATTGCATCACTATTTACAAGAATCTAGAAATAACTCAAGTGCCCGAGAACAGATGAAAACAGTGCCCATGAACTATGGTATATCTACACAATGGAATGCTATGCAGGTATTAGGAAAATGAAGTAATTAAAAAAAAAAAAGAAAATGAAGTAATGAAATTTTCTTATACATGGGTGGATATGGAGAGTATTATGCTGAGTGAAATGAATCAGAGGGAGAGGGATAATCATAGAAGAATCTCATTCATTTTGGGGATATAAGAAAAATAAAAATAAAAGATAGTATGGTACTAATCTCCAGAGAAAATAGAGAGAAGGGCCCAGAAGGATCAGTTCATTGTAGGAGGCTTGCCACAAGTAGTGGAACAGTGTAGTTAGGGTAAAGAAGATGGGGCCCGGGAGATAGTATGGAGGTAAAGCATTTGCCTTTCATGCAAAAGGTCATCGGTTTGAATCCCGGTGCCCCATATGGTCCCCCGTGCCTGCCAGGAGCAATTTCTGAGCATGGAGCCAGTAGTAACCCCTGAGCACTGCCGGGTGTGATCCAAAAACCAAAAACCAAAAACAAAAAAAAAAAAAAGAAGAGACCACTATGACGACAATAGTCAGAACTGATCACTCTGGACAATAACTGGAAGTTGGATGGACATAAGGTGATATGCATGGTACCTCTTTATATTGCAAAACCACAATGTTTAAAAAGAAAAATAAAGGAGAGAGACACACAGAGAAAAACAGAGAGGAATAAAATGCCTGCCTCAGAGGCAGGTAGGGGAAAAGATGAGAGGGAAATTGGGACATTGGTGGTGGGAAATGTTCATGGGTGAAAGGTGGTGTACTGAAACTCACATGAGCAACTTTGTGTTCATGGTGTTTAATAGTAAAAAAAAATAGAGGTGCATGCATGTATATACGGTCTCAATACACACTTAGATACACAGACAACATACATCTAAAGACAAAATACTATCAACTCGAAAATTAACATGCCTAGGGCTAGAGAGATAGCAGAACGAGCAAGGCACTCTCTTTGCATGTGGCCAACCTGGATTCAATCCTTTGCACTCTACATGATCCCCCAAACACCAACGGGCAATTCCTGAGTGCAGAACTTGGAGTATCCCCTGAGCATTCCAGGGTGTTCAAGGGAGGGGGAAGCATGACTGTATGGAAATCCTTAGTTTTAATTTCATTTTTGTTTTTGTGGAACACACCCATCTGTGCTCAGGGTTTTACTCCTGGCTCTGAGCTCAGAGATTACTTGTAGTGGTACTCAAGGGATCCTATGGGGTGCTGAGGATTGAACCCAGGTTGGCCACCTTCAAGGTGAACACCTTAACAGCTGTACTATCTCTTAGGCTCCTAAATATTTATTTTTCAAGATTTAAGAGCTGCCGGAGGAAGAAACCAATAAAGTTCTGATGAGCTGGCTGCCTACACCCAAGGGGAGTCCAATGTATAAGCAAGCTAATCTCAGTGACTGGAAAAAAACAAATAAACACAATACCAAAACCCTAGATTGGAAGTAAATTGTCATTTGTCTTTGTCATACATCTGATAATTCCTAATATCCTCCTGGCCCCAATTGTTTGTGAACAAGCATTAGAGACTCCCAAGTGTTCTTCACAAAAGTATCTATCATCTCACCCCACCCCCTTTGGTTCTAGCCTTCCCTTCAAACTTAAAATGCCTTCTCAGGCACTATGTGTTTGATGTTGAAGCAATTCCAGTTACAGATGAAAGTGAAGGCTAAAAGTAAACAATGGATTCTCTGAAAAGATTCCTGGCTCCTGCTAATCCATTTCCCACAGTCCTTTCACTTCCCCAGCTTCAGAGCAAAATGAAATTTGTTTGTTTGGCTGTTTTTCGGCCACACACGGAGGTGCACAGGGTTTAGTCTGGTTCTGCACTAAGTAATTGTTCCTGGTGGTGCTTGAGGGACCATATGGAATGCTGGGGATTGAATTTGGAGCAGCCACATGTAAAGCAAGGGCCCTGTCTGCTGTATTATGGCTCCACCCATAAATCTACCCCCCACATTTGAGAGCTTACTCCTGACTCTGCATTCAAAGATCACTTCTGGAGGGCTTGAAGGACTATGATGAATAGGGTAATGAAACCCAGGCCAGCCATGTGTGATGCAAGCATCCACCATTGTACTACCTCTCTGGCGCTTTCAAGAACAGTTTGGATAGGATTTCAAGATTTAGATAGGTCTTTAAGATCCTTGGGGACTGGAACAAATAGTACAACGGTTAGGGAGTTTGCCTTGCATGTGGCTGACTAGGTCGAATCCTGGCATCCCATAGAGTCCCCTGAAGCAATGCAAGGAGTAATTCCTGAGTGCAGAGCCAAGAGTAACCCCCGAGTATTATCGTGTATGATCCATAAACAAACAAACAAAACCAAAACAATTAAAACGAAAGTAATCAACTACCAAGAAAACCTTTAAAGTCCTCTTCTCTTGCTCTGGATTAGATATATTTCTTCCTATATCCATTAGCATCCAGGTGATATTCATAGAGGTATACATAAATATACAAATATTCATATTTGTATACATAAATATACAAATCTTAGTAAAGAGACCTATGGTCAAGACTTCCTTCATCATCTGAACCCAGAAAGAGAATTTCTGGAAGAACCAAGTCTCTCCCTCTTGGCTTCCAGAGCCTCAAGAACAGGAGTTGGGGGCTGTACCACACACCCCAGCCTACTCCAGGAGCGATTCTGAGCACAGATTCAGGAGTAAAAGCCTAGTGTGGCCCCCCAAACAAAACAAGACAGGATTAGGGGCAGACAGTCCCAGGAGAACCTCAAGCCCACGGCTGCACGTTTCGAGCGCTGCTATTGGCTGATTGGCTGAGATGCAGGCCTTATCTGCTTAGAACAAGTGGTGTCTTGGGGACGAAGTGGTGGCGCAAGCGGTAGGGCGTCTGCCTTGCACACGGCTGACTCAGGACAGACCTGGGTTCGATACTCAGAGTCCCATATGGTCACCCCCAAGCTAGGAGTGATTTCTGAACACAGAGCCAAGAGGAACCCGAGTGTTTCTGGATGTGGCCCTAAAAACTAAAATAGGCACAGCAGACACTGGGACAGCGTGATCTGTTTCTGGGCCACACCCAGCCGTGCTCAGTTGTCATTCTTGGCTCTGCACTCAGAAATCACCCCAGCAGGCTGAGGGACCATATGGGATGCCCGGAATTGAACCGGGTTCCTCCCAGGTTGTCCACATGCAAGACAAATGCCCTGCCGCTGTGCTATCTGTCTGGCCCCATGTTTTCTTTCTTGTAGCCACTGATTTGATCTCTTTATTTTATTATAGTTTACGTAACATGGTTATAATAGTGTTAACTTTCATTGTTTTGAACTTTTATTATTGTGATGCACAAAGAACTTGTATTTTACTACCACGAATGTGCCCAAGCTCCTTTGTCAGTGTCCTTAGGTCAGTTCTAGTTCACTTTTTCCTTTTCCTCTCCTTTTATTGCTTGGTAATTGCAGCTCTGTTATTAAAACTTTATTCAGTATTGCCATCATTCAGTACTGCCTACCCCTTGTTTTTCTTCTCTCTATACCACAGATGAGTGAGATCTCTGGTGTTTATCCTTATCCCTCTTAATTTATTTTTTTTTTAACGTGAGTCCTCCAGTTCCATCTAAGTTGCAACATATGTCAAGATTTCGCTCTTTGGGCCGGAGAGATAGCATGGAGGTAAGGTGTTTGCCTTTCATGCAGAAGGACGGTGGTTTCAATCCTGGCATCTCATATGGTCTCCTGTGTCTGCCAGGGGCGATTTCTGAGCCTAGAGCCAAGAGGAACCCCTGAGTGCTGCTGGGTGTGACCCCAAAACCAAAAAGAAACAAACAAACAAACAAAGACTTGCCTCTTCGTTATAAGGTGAATAATGTTTCACAGTATATAATATATCAGAATATTCATATGGTATAGAGGGGGCAGCAAGAGCTAGAGACCTTACAAATATAAAAAGTATAGCAGAGATTTAAGTAATTTCTCAGAAATAATTTAATGTCATCTGGGCCCAAGAAATGGCATAGTGGGTAGGGCACTTGTTTTGCAAGCGACTGACCTAGGTTCAATCCCCAACACTATATATGGTCCCCTGAACCCCACCAGGGGTGATTCCTGAGCACAGAGCCAGGAGAACTCTGAGCACTGGTAGGTATAGCCCAAATCTAAACAAAAAAGAGAAACATGAGAGTATTCACATTGGGGAGAAATATTACAAATGTAAAGCATGTGGGGAAACTGTTTAATGAGTGGTCATCTCTAATCATTAAATAAATATAATATAATTTAGTTAAAGATAGACCTTACAGATATGATGAATGTGTTGAAACTTTATTCATACCTCAAAACTTACTGACTGTAAGAAAATCTACTTGGGTTGAAGCCATACAAGTGTAAACAATGTGACAAAGCCTGTATTCAGGTCTCTCACTTTAGTGAACATTAGAGAATTCAGTCTGGAGAGAAATCCTACAACTATAAAGAGCATGACAGAGACTCTTAGAGGCTCTAAAGTGAAAACTCAAAAATGCAAAGAACATGCCAAAGCCTTTAAACAGTCTTCAGACCTGACTGGACACCAGTTAATTCACTCTGGAGAGAAAAATTGCAAATGTAGAACTGTAACAAAGTCTTTAACTGGTCCTCAAGCTTTTAGCAGCACCATAAACGTCATACTGGTGAGAAACCTTACAAAGGTAAGGAACACGATAAACTCTTTTGTTACTCCTCATACTTGACTGCATTATAGAATACATGCTAGAAGAAGCAACACACATGTAAAGACTAAGACAAATTATTTTATTTAATCCCAATAATTATTAACCATCAGAGAATTTATTTGTTTTGAAGAGAAACAATGCAAAGAATGTCACAAAGCCTATAACCAGTCCTTGGCTCTTAGTATGCACTTTCAGTGTTGAAAGAATTACAGCTGACTTTACTATATTTTTCTTAACAAGGGGGTGTACTTTTTGACAAATTTAGATACATTTAACACAACATTTTTGTGTTGATATTTGAGATTTCTTGAAAGGCAAATATTGTTGATGTACTAGAACTCTTGAATCACTTGGTGCTACATACTTCTTTTTGTTTGTGGGTTGGGGCCGGGAGACATCTTTCAAGTGGTGTTCAGGGGAGCCTGGGGTCATTTCTGTTGAGATTTAGATAACTGGACTGGTGTTTCAGTGCTAGGGCAATACTGCATTCTTATTTTTTTGTTTGTTTTTTTGGGGGGCCACACCCAGCGGTGCTCAGGGGTTACTCCTGGCTGTCTGCTCAGAAATAGCTCTTGGCAGGCACGAGGGACCATATGGGACACCGGGATTCGAACCAACCATCTTTGGTCCTGGATCGGCTGCTTGCAAGGCAAACGCCGCTGTGCTATCTCTCCGGGCCCAAAAACTGCATTCTTGAGCCCAAGTATTGAAACACCAGTCCAGGAGTAATCTCTGAACACAGAACAGGAGGAAACTCTGAGCACTGCCAGGTGAGGTTCAAAACAAAAAACAAAACAGCTAAAACGGGAAGTATAAGAACTTATTGATTTGATAATATTTTACTAATCCAAAGGATGAATAATTTCACAACCCTTCTAGATTCTTTGACAGTTCAGTGATCACAATGGCACAAGCTCCTAGTTGGAAAGCAAATTTTACTTAGTATATTTATACAACAGAGGATCCCAGATACATGAGAGGTTCAAAAGGAGACCAAATTAAATTCTGATACCATCTGAGCCGGTCCAAGAGTCCATGTGGCCCTCAACCTGCCAGAGGGGTGAGGAGGCAAGACTGACAAGATGCTTTTAAGCCCAATTTAATAAACAGGGAAGGTCTAGAGGCCAGGGATTAGAGATAAGGAGAGATCTGGATTTGGAACCAGGGTAAGGTTCTATTGAGAGCCAAGTACAAGGCACAGGTAAACAAGATAAAAGGATAAACCGTCCGGGAGATTCAATTGAGTTATGGAGAAATCAGAGCCAGCCACAGTTAGGAATAGAAATTGTTTGCCAGTCCACATCTCCCCCTACTGCCTGCCACTCACAACTGCCACCTTCAACTCCTATGAGAGATAGAGGTGTGTGTTATACCCCCAATCAAACTGCCAGCTAATGACAGTTGATTAGGGTCTTTCTTAAAGGGGCGGACCCCCTTTCTGACTGGTGTTACAGGGTTAATACAATAATGTAGGACAAAAGCCAGGAAATGAGATAGTGGTCTGGTATACCAAAGTAGAGGGTAATTCATAGGATATGAAGGAAAAATGATGTTAATAGATATTAGTGATGGTTATTAGATATTTTTCTTTAATGTTATTTAGATATTAAATATTAGTGATGGTTATATGATATTTTTCTTTAATGTTATTTAACTTACTCAAAAAGTAACTTAATCCTTGGGGCCAGAGAGATAGCACAGTGGTAGGACATTTGCCTTACACACAGCCGATTCGGGACGGACGATGGTTCAAATCCTGGCATCCCATATGGTTCCTGTACCTGCCAGGAGCAGTTTCTGAGCGCAGAACCAGAAGTAACCCCTAAGCACTGCCAGTGTGATCCAAAAACAAAAACAAGTAACTCAATAATGAGTAAGGTTTGTAACTCATAGTTGGGAATCAGAAGTTAAAGAAGTACCAAGTGTGTCCTTCAGTATTACAATTCTGTTTTTTTTTTCTTTTGGTTTTTGGGTCACACCCGGCAGTGCTCAGGGGTTACTCCTGGCTCCATGCTCAGAAATTGCTCCTGGCAGGCACGGGGGACCATATGGGGCACCGGGATTCGAACCGATTCGAACCTTTTGCATGAAAGGCAAACGCCTTACCTTCATGTTATCTCCCGGGCCCCACAATTCTGTTTGTTTAGTTTTGATTTGATTTTGTTTTGGGAGCACACCCAATAGTACTCAGGACTTACTCCTTGATCTGTTATCAGGTCACTCCTGGTGGACTTGGAGGACCCTAGGGGGTGCCTGTTTGGGGTCAAACTTAGATTGGCTATGTACAAAGCAAGTGCCTTATTTATTGAATTACTGCTTGGGCCCCAGAATCGAATTTTTATTAGACTATTGCTCAAAATAATCCACCTTCCAAATGATACATTTTGGAAAAGCTTGTTCTGACATATATTGCCAATTTCTCATTCAGGATAAGAAAGAGATAAAAAAGATAAATTTTCTGTTATATCTTTAGTAACATTCCTTGTAAGTGGCGTATTTAGTTTGTGTGGTAGAAATAAATTATGAGAGATTTCAAAAAATGACATTAAATTCATATTTGCTGAATAACTTCATTCTTGGAGGAAAAAAAACACTGAGATAAATCCTGATATCAAAAGAGTAGAAATGATCCCCAAAGCATTATACAGATTTAATGCCATCCCTATAAAGATACCCATGACATTCTTCAAAGAAGTGGATCAAGCACTTATGAAGTTCATCTGGAACAATAAACACCCTAGAATAGCTAAAGCACTACTAGGGAAAAGGAAAATGGGAGGCATTACTTAACCTAACTTTAAACTCCACTACAAAGCAATAGTTATCAAAACATCATGGTATTGGAATAAAGACAGACCTTCAGATCAGTGGCATAGGCTTGAATTCTCAGATTGTCCCCCAGACATACAAGTACCTAATTTTTGACAAAGGAGCAAGAAATCCTAAGTGGAGCAGGGAAAACCTCTTCAACAAGTGGTGCTGGCAGAACTGGCTCGCCACTTACAAAAAAGTGAACATAGACCCTCAGTTAACATCATGCACAAAGGTAAAATCCAAATGGATTAAAGACCTCGATATCCGACCTGATACCATAAGGTATATAGAACAACACGTCGGTAAAACACTCCATGACATTGAGACAAAAGGCATCTTCAAGGAGGAAACTACACTTTCCAAACAAGTGGAAGCAGAGATCAACAGATGGGAATACATTAAACTGAGAAGCTTCTGCACCTCCAAAGAAATAGTGCCCAGGATACAAGAGTCACCCACCAAGTGGGAGAAACTATTCACCCAACACCCATCAGATAAGGGGCTAATATCCAAAATATACAGGGCACTGACAGAACTTTACAAGAAAAAAACATCTAATCCCATCAAAAAATGGGGAGAAGAAATGAACAGACACTTTGATAAAGAAGAAATACAAATGGCCAAAAGGCACATGAAAAAATGCTCCTCGTCACTCATCATCAGGGAGATGCAAATCAAAGCAATGATGAGATACCACCTCATACCACAGAGATTGGCCCACATCACAAAGAATGAGAATAATCAGTGCTGGCGGGGATGTGGAGAAAAAGGAACTCTTATCCACTGCTGGTGGGAATGCTGTCTAGTCCAACCTCTAT
>PVKC010037258.1:0-13073 GCA_004027635.1 Crocidura indochinensis
TTTAGACAGAGAAAGTCACTGCTGCATTGGCTGATCCTCAGGCAAGTTCTCTAAATAGCTCCTCATTTTGCAAAATGGCATTATGAATACCACCTATCACAATGGCAATAACCTATCCAGGCACTAACAAAGGAACTGATACTTCACAAAAATTTAGCCATTTTTGTTAACAGGTTGCTATAAAATATACGTATGCATAAAGTATAGATAGCATACCTATCTTAGGATTTTCATTGATATATAGACTACAACAAATATAACTTGGACAATTATTCAATACCCTTTTGTATAATCCATTGTAATTGTTTCATTTTGGCAGATACTGGGCTCTCAGAGCAATCTCTCAGAAGAAATAGAGGAGCAAACACGAGGGAAGATCAAGGAACTGAATGGAAACTACAGCCAGTACATGGAAGATGTGATGAAACAGATTTTGAGCATTGTCTGTGATGTGCAACCAGAGGTCCACTTGAATTACAGAGCTGCTGACTAAGTGTCATCTCTATTTCCCAATAAATTGTGAAAGCTTGCAACCTGGTTGTCTACAGCTTTATTATTATATTAAGAAATTTGAAATGTAAATTTTATTTATGTATTTATTTATTTTTGCGTGGGGCCCTCAACCTATGGTGTTTGGTGCTCATAAATCACTCCTGGCAGTGTTTTGGGGACCATATTGGGTTCTGGGGATTAAACACAGGTTGATTCTATGCAAGAAAAATGCCTTTTCCACCATGTTATTGCTCCAGTCCCTATATTTTACTTTTTATTATAGTTTTCTTGAGAAGTGGGGAGCACACCTGGCTCAGACACTACTCCAGACTTTGTACTCCTGGGTAACTCCCAGTGATGCTTAGGGGAACTATACAGTATAGGTACTTGAACCTGAGCCTCCTGCAGACTAGCACACAATCAGCCCTTTAGGCTATCTCCCTGAGCTGAAGTGTAAAATTTTAATTCATACAGGCACATATATTTCAATGTGACATGAACACTGAATTGAAAAACAAAGTTATTTATTGATAATAGGTAAGAACTTGCCATTTAACTTAGAATGAATTAGTGCAACATAACATATTTTGTCAGTAGATATTAAAACAAAGTGTGAATGTTTTTAAAAAATATTCATCTTTGGTCAGAGTGATAGGTCAATGGGTATATCAGTTTTCTTGTCTATAGATGACCCAGGTTTGATATCTAGAACCACATATACTTGGTTTTCTAGCCTCATTCACTGGGAATGAGTGATCTCACTAAGCACAGAGCCAGGATCACTCCCTGAGCCCTGTCTCATGTGATCCTAGAAACAAAACAAAACTTTTTTTTTTCAATTTATAAAATGTCTTTTTTGTGATAGTTGTTAAAAGAATTTTTAAAAGTATATAGTACACAAATATAAAATTAACATGCATTTAGAATTGTTTTACTTCATTAACCACTAATGAATCAGTAAAACATTACTAATTAAAGCAGAATACTAACAGCTTCATAGATATATCATAGGTGATAGGTAGATACACAGATAAAGTAAAAGAATTCTATAACCATAATTGCCACAAGACTCAATTGTTTTTCTCCTTCATTATTTTAATTTTTATTTTATTATTTGAAATTATTGTCAGTTTATAAAGAAATATAAATCCATTTTATAATTGTAGAGGACTCTTCCAATTTTCCACCAGTGTTTTAATATCTCCACTTTTATCCCAAGATCAATTCCTTCTTCCTACTCCTTCATTTTCCACTTCTATTCATCTAGTCTCAGCATTTGTTTCCATTGTACATTTTATAATATCTTTGTTGTTGTTTTGTTGTTTTATATATTCCATATGTGAGCAAGCTCCTCTGGCATGTTTCTTTTACTTTCTGGCTCACTGTATTTTTTACTATACCCTTTAATTCCTTCCAAGGGCAGCAAGCTTCTCTCATAGCTGAATAGTATTCTGTTGTGTCTATATAAACCACAACTTTCTTATCCACTCATTTGTTGCTAGGCACTTGTTCATTTCAGGAAACCAACAAGATTTGTTTCTAGATCTTGGCAATTGTAAATAGTGCTGTGGTGAACATGTATGCATCTACAAAAAGATATAAAATTAATTTCTTGGAAGTAAAATGTCAATGACAACTATTAGCGCAAGAAATTTTATTTTTATTTTTTAAAAGAATCAAAAAAACCAACCTTTCTGGGATCTAGTAGATTAGCATGCTAAAACAAATAAAGTTGTGCCCCTCTTCACCAAAATTACACATTGAATAAAATCCATACGGTTCTGTTATTTTGATATAGAGTCTATGCATGTGGATGAGTTAACATGAATGGGATTGACATCCTTAAATAAGAGTCCAGAACACAAGCTCACTTTCTTTCCACCACTTATGTATGCAAGAGTTGGTAGTTTACAACTCAAATTATTCTCCCCAGAACCAGACCAAAGAGGCACTCTATCCTTACTCTGCCAGCCTCCAGGAGTGTGAAAAATGAAATTTAAGCTCCCAGACTGTAATATTGTGTTGTAGCATCTCCTAAATGGATGAAGAACTTTCACTAACCCAGCACCAATATAGTAATCGTTAAAACTTTATTAAGTAGCAGGTCTCTGTAAATGCCCTGGTTAGGTTGCTTAAATGTCACTGTGGCAGGTAGTTTTTACATTCCCATTCCACAAATATGTAGCACTTTAAGGAAGTTGCTTGAACAACAAACAAAGCAACACTGGGCTTTCAGTCTGTTCAAAAGACTCCAATAACCCACCCTACCCTTCATTACTTATCATACTGCATCCCTGAAAGATTTCCATATTTATATCATTCATTTCCTAGGTTCTCTGATTTTCCAACATGTTAATTATGCAGGGAGATTATAATTTAAAAAATAAAGTTTAATAAATTCTAATTGTTACTAAACTTCATAAATTCAGTTCTAAATATCAACTGATAAGTGACCACATGAAAAGATAATTCTAGAATATAATTATTATTTGCCTGAAACACAGCACTGTAAATATCATTAAAAAGTCAAGATGTCAATTTCCTGGAATAGTCAAGTTAATATAGATTCCTAAGTTTATTTTAAAAAACTAATATTAAAAGGTTTGAACATTATAGAAACAAGGTGGATGTATTATAGGGATTTTGGGGGGGGGGGGGGGGTGACCTAATGTCACTCAGGAGTTTCTCCTGGATCTGCATTCAAAAATAACTCTTGACAGGGCTCAGGGGACCATATGGGATGCCAGGGATCAAACCCAGTTCATTTGGGGTCAGTTGCATGCAAAAAAAAAAACAAAAAACAAACAAACAAACAAAAAAAAAAAACACCCAACCATTGTGCTATTGCTCTGGCCCCAAGGGATTTTCTAAAAAGTAAAGTGCTTACCATCACTGGAATACTGAATAAAATGTGAGCCAGTAGCCTCCATTTTTGTTCTGGCTTGGCCTTAAGCCAGCGACACAGCTCACTGAAGCTCTTTGTCTCATTGGCAGCTCATGATATTTCTTAGGGCCCAAGAAGAGTTTTTATGTTTTTTTTATAATTTTAATTGAGATCAATGTGAATTACAAGTCTTTCACACTTATATTTAAGGTACATAGTGACAGTGGATTAGGGCAATTCCCACCACCAGCGTTGACCTCCCTCTGCCCCTATTCCTAGCATGCAACCCATACATCCACCTTTAGCCCCCTGGACTGTTGTTGTAACAGGTCCATTTTGGGTATAGCTTGTTGTATTTTGAGTCCTTTGATTCTATTGTCGTTGACTTTGGTTTAGGTATTTAGGTTTGATCATTTTTTATTTTCACTCGGTGTTCATGAAACTACTTATCTCTGGTACCATCTACTTTTTTTCTCAACTTATGAGGCAGAACAAAATGATTCATGTTCTATGATTCTGTTGAAAAACGAAAAAAAAAGAAAGAAAAGAAAAGAAAGTGGGGAGGAGCCACTGTCTAGAAGCTATAAATTTAAAAGAAGAAAGAAAACAAAACAAAACAAAAACAAAAATAAAGGAAGGGCGGCAGATGTAGCACGTTATTTTTTTGTTTTGGATTTTTTTTGTTTGTTTTTTGTTTTGCTTTGTTTGTTGTTTTTTGCATAAGCACAGTAAGTATTTGGGAAATTAAAAAGTAAATTCCCTTGGCCTAAGAGATACAGGTTGCTGAACTGTAGGTTCTCTCTTATACCAGTTTTGAAGAGTAATATTTACCACTGACACTTTTGTCATTGAATTCTGTAGTTCATTTCACACTTGGCCTCTCCCTTATCCTACACAACATCAATAACTGTATTGTTGTGTTCTAGTTGTCTTAATACTGAATTTTCTACAACGCACATATTTTTATGTTGAGATATAATTTTATATCACCACCTTGCTGAATAAGGTCTTCTATAAGCATTCACATGTTCAAAGATGGTGGAATTGCCACATTTTGTTTCTTAGTAAAAAAGACATTTTTTTTCCCATATATCAGAGATAACTCACTTATCTGTGATGGCTTTTCCAGTCACATAAACAAAAATTTAGAATTTTGTTGTACATGTGTTTATCTTAAAAAGCTTATTTGGTTTACATGCATTTTTCCACATGTAAACAAATTAAGTAATCTCCCTAAGGATGTTTCTAATGCTGCTACTTCTTTTGAGCTTTTGCTGAATCAGTAGCTACAAGGTAAAAAAAATGACTACCTTGGATTTTAGTCCTTTCATTTGTACCTGAAAACACTGCCACACAATGGACAGAAATAGAGAACAATAAAAATTTTGGAATTTTTTTTCTATTAGCCTATAGACATAAAATCAAGAAATACCATCATAAATCAGTACTATTGTTTTCTAAGATGGACATTTTAAAGAACGGAGTAGGCCAGAGTATGCAATACTGTCAGTATTGAAATATCCCAGATAAGGTGATCCTCAAACCCTGGTGTGTAAAACTGAAGTCTAGATTAGCAAAGTCTAGACTAGCACGACTGCATCGACAGTAACCCAAATTAAAAGCAGTGTCAACATAAACCACCCCGAAGACTTAAGCACCTATGAACAACAATAAAATGTTCCCCTTTCCTTTTGCTATTTCCACATTGACTAAGGGTGGCTTGCATAATATGCTATCTGTGATAACCAATGACCTTCTGGATATAAATGAATTCCACAGGGGAAAATGGGAGAATGAGCAACTTATGTGCACCAGGACCTCAGGGTTTACCTTTGTACTCATCAATAGAAGCCTGAAATCAGTTCTTCTTTTGCTTCTTTCCTCATTCAAGTTGAAATAGGATGATTTTGCTCAAAATCAACTTCAAGAATACAAGCTATTGGATGGAAAGAAGGAGAAAATTAAGACTCCAAGCATAGAGGACATTAAAAATTCAATGATTCAGGGCCACTGACAGCTCAGTGGGTGTACATGTGCTTTGCATGCAGGTGACCCAGCTTCAGTCTCTGGCACTGCCTGTCACCCCAAGCACCTCCTGGAGCAAATGTAACTGCTGGTCTTTCTAAGTTGCCTATTTCTTTGCCTTGAAAGTGGAAGATCGATGACTTGAAGGGAGCTATCTGTGCAGAGAGCTTTGTTATTAGCCTCAAAGAATGATCTGAAAAAGCTATATGGTAGTAGCATGATATGAGGCTATAACCCTCTGCAATATTATTCATTCACACACTCGTTCAGTTTTCAAAACTGTTGAATTTGATCATAGCATACATTGAAGTTTTTCTGGAAATACTATCAGGTTCTATTTCCTGGAAGACTTATATTTGTATTTACTGGAAGACTTATATTACTCTGACCAAAGTTCTCATTTCTGTTTAAGAGGAAGTTTATTTTAAGTACATCTTTGAGGGGTTCCCTTTGTCTTCAACTTGTTCTCCAGTTGTTTCACTGTGAACAAAAACTGCATATAATATAATTGCTATTAAAAAAGACAGAGTATGACTAGAGAGACAGTACAGAGATTAAGGCATTTGTCTTAATTCAATCCATAGCACCATCTATAGTCCCCTGAGCACCACCAGAAGTGATCATGAGCATTAAACCCAGATTAAGCCCTGAGCATCAGAGGTATGGACCAACTCCCTTCCAAATAAAAAGATAATGTCGGAGCCCAGGAGATATAGAAAGGGAGGTAAGGTTCTTCTTGTCTTTTCTGTGGCCAATCCTACCATGAAAACTAACACTACTTATGATCACCCAATCACTGCCAAGGGTCATTCCTAAGCACAGAGTCAGAAATAGCCCCTGAACACCACTAAAAACATCCTCCTTCCCATCAAAATTTAAATTAAAAAAAGATATAAGGGGCTGGAGAGATAGCACAGCAGTGGGGCATTTGCCTTGCATGCAGAAAGACAGTGGTTCAAATCCCAGCATTCCATATGGTTTCGTGGGCCTGCCAGGGGTGATTTCTGAGCATAGAGCCAAGAGTAACCCCTGAGCACTGCTGGGCGTGACCCAAAAAAAAACAAACAAACAAAAGAGGATATAGCACAATGTTTACTAGACTATTTGTATATCCCAGAATCATTAAATCCCAACACTGTGGCCTTAAGCATTTGCCAACATATCTGTGTTAATTCCTTCCTTTGTAATATTGAATCAAATTCACATTCCCAGAAAGAGTAAATGGCAGTATTATATGTGCAGCTTGTTGCCTGAAACATTAATGAATCATATAAGCGTTTATAGTAATAATAACCATTGCCATTATAAAACTAAATCAATTACACAATATATAAGTAGACAAGAGTAGCAAATGGAAAGTAGGTGAAAGTCATTGTAATTTAACTACTTTAAATTGATTGTGATGACATTATCTCATTTATTTTATTTTATTCTGTGTTATTTTATTTTTTTGGATTTGGGCCATACTCAGTGACTCTCAGGAGTTACTCCTAGTTATGCACTCAGAAATGGCTCCTGACTTGGGGGACCATATGGGAAGCTGGGGGGTCAGACCGCGGTCTGTCTTAGGTTAGCGAGTGCAATGAAGATGCCCTACCACTTGCACCACCACTTCATCCCTGACATTTTTTCTTTTTATTAATGAATTAATAAAGTTTTATTTAAGTTTTTTGCAGTGCCAGGATCAAATTCAGGGTCTCCACATTCAGGTCACATGTTCTACCTTGCCTTTTCTTGTTTCTTTGTACAGGGGCAGGACAGCCAAACAATGCTGTGGACAACCAGGGCTATATCTTAAGATGCAAAGTAGATACACAACCCTGCTTTCAAAATGAAATGAAGGCAGCTATGGCTCATCTTCTAGAGAGATTGAGTTGCTCTTGTGGGAATAGGGAAGAAGTAGGTTGGTTTTACTTTGGGACTCAATAGAAACCTCATATCAACTCTTGTTCTGCTTCCCTTCACTCTAAAAGTAAAGGAGATCACAGTGAGCCAAGGAACTGTATTTAGTAGGCAGATAGGTCTCAGTCTTTCATCTTAAAAATAGAGTAAATCCACTCTGTCTTTTAAATTAAAAAGGAACCTTTTTGAAATCATGCACTTCTTAAGATAACATCTTAACTTAACTTACTATGTATTTATACATATAAATATATAAATATATATAACTTATATATTATTGTGCATTCAACTAATAAGAACATATATGTTACACCAATAAATCCCAATGATATTTAAATCAAGCTTATAGTGAACACAAAATCTTGCCAATATTCTAAAGAATATACAGTTTCCTGGTAGAATTCACAGTTTGTAGTAACAATTCTGAAAGATGCTTTTTTAACCATAAACATAAATATGTCCAAACACCTCAAATCAGACCATTCAATGAGCATTCAATGTATGTACTTGTAAGTCTTTCAGAGAGACAAGAGTGCTCATACAATGATGGTGCAAAAGTACAAGTTTGAAAAGCTGATTTTATGAGTAAACTTGTGTAGATCAAGATTAAAGCAAGGCTTTTGTGAAATGTTTTTGACCACATAGAAAAAGAAGAGGAACAAGTAGGCAATATATGTATTTGCCAACACAACACCAACCATCACTCCAGCTGTGAAATGACAATATGATCAGTAAAAATGAATCAATGTTACTCCGTTTTTGCCAAAGAATCAGCAGTGTTAATGCCAGCATCAAGGAATGCTGAGTATTAGATTCTTTTGACCGAAAATTTATCTTTGATCCTTGCCTACAGATTCTCCTAGTTTTCTAGGAGTTTGCCTAATTTATAGTTTTAATCTGCTACCTAAAAATATAGCCATTGTTTCATGGATGATCTGTCAGTCATGATACAATGCCATGCCACTTAGCATTTAGTCATCATTGTCTTATCCCTAGACTATCATTTCTCAATGTCAGAAGTTAAATATTTCTTCCCTCCATTTCTGAATCCTAGCTTGATTATGTTGATTATGTTTGATTACTATCAAATGTAGGGATTGAGAAAAGAACTAATAAACATGGAGTGGATATTTTGCATGCGGGCTCCTATGTTTGATTTCAGTCCCTCAAGAACTGCTAGAACTTTTTCCAATCATCACTCATGTGCCCCCCAATAAAATGTCAATATTTATAAAAATTGGTCACTATTGTTATGATATGAGAAAATATTTCATGTATATTGTCACTGTAATTTCACAGAACTAGACCTAAAAACATTTCTTAGCCTTTTGGAGAGATTAAATACCAAAGCTGAGGTTTAAGGAGAAGTAATCTTGACAAACATGGGAGAAATGCTATAACTAGAGAGAAGACTGTGCACAAAAACCAACAGCTGAGAATAGACTGCTTGTGGAGAAACCAAGTGAATATCTTAAGGAAGAAGCTTGAATTGTTGGAGAGGTTAAAAGGGTGATGTTCAAGGGCCTTTTAAGCCATGTTAAGTTTGTTCTTTACCTGAAATAGGTAAGGAGGCATCATGTCTCCCTAGCAGCAGAGTAATATAATGAGAATGGCACATAAATCGATCAGAGTGCATTTATTAGATTAGAAATAGGACAAAGAGAAGCATCAATTTGGAGGTTCTTGTAGTCATCAAAGTAGGTGATAAGTAGACCCTTATCTGAAGTAGGAATAGAAATAAAAGGATAGATAGAGAAATAATAAAGAGGTAAAATTCAGCCAAAAACTGACAGAAGAAAAAAAAGAATAAGTGATAGATTGCTGAAAAAAAAACTTCATTTTAAGGAGAATTTGCAGAGGAAGGAATAAGCAGTTAGTATGCTGAGTGTGCTCCCTTTCAAATTATACCATAAAATTTTTCAGAAAATATTTGAGTAATGTTAGAGAAATAAAAAGCCTCTAAAAAACATGCAACTTACTAAGATTAACCCATGAAGAAAGAAAAATAATCTAAGATGGAATTCATGATTTAAAAAAAATTCCTTAGTACCAGATTACTTTTATTGACAAGTATAAAAAATGGTTATACTGCTTATTTTCAAATTATTCCTAAAAATTAAAGAAAAGAAAATATTTTCACATCCATTTATGAGGTCAGAAGTATCAGAAGAGAGGGTTTTTTCAGAGAAAGACATTAAAAACAAAACAAAATAAAAAAAAAAAAAACCCCAGGCCAATAAAATTGACAAATATAAATGCAAAAATAATAAGCAAAAATGACAGCAAACAGAATCAACAGCACAATAAAATATACCGCACCATGGTCAAATGATATTTATCCCAGGAGACAAGAATTAATTGTTCAGAATTTACAAATCAATGCATATAAAACATTTGCTCAGCCCATCCACCAACCTCTCTGGCCCAAACTTATTTTCTAATGACAATTTGATTTTGTATTTTTTTGTTTTTTGGTTTTTGGTTTTGGGGCCACACCTGTTTGATGCTCAGGGGTTACTCCTGGCTATGTGTTCAGAAATTGCTCCTGACTTGGGGGGACCATATGGGACGCCTGGGGGTGGATCGAACCGCGGTCTGTCCTAGGCTAGTGCTTGCAAGGCAGACATCTTACCTCTAGCGCCACCTTCCCGGCCCCAAATTTTGTATTTAATATTTTAGTTTTATTTCATCACTTTTTCACTGAATCATATGTCATTGCATCATAAATTGTTTATAAAATATTCAGAAATATTTTTGTTATTCCTTTTTCTTTGTTTTTTTCATTATTCCCTTTCTTTTAAATTGATATTTATAGCCACTAGACAGACTCCTCCCAGCTTTTATTTTTTCTACTTTTCATATGAACATTAAGTGAAAATAAAATTGATATTTATAGCCACTAGACAGACTCCTCCCAGCTTTTATTTTTTCTACTTTTCATATGAACATTAAGTGAAAATAAAAAATGATTAGACTTAAACACCAGACCCAAAGTCAATGACAACAGACTCAATACCCAATCTACAATAAGCTATACACAAAGGGGATTTGTTACACTAGTAGTCTATGGGGCAAAAGGAGGACAACAATGGTGGTGGGGGGAAAAAAGAAAGAAAAAATATTCGTAAGTGTGAGCATTTATTTATTTATCTATTTCTTTTAAATGTTCAAAAGTTAAATGTTTAAATGTCTTTTAAATGCTTCATAAATTTGAGCATTTATTATTTATTTATTTATCCATTTCTTTTAAAAAAGATTCTAAATCTCATGTTTTCCTCAGGTTTTCTTTTTGTCAGCCATGATGTTCATATTTTCTGATTAAAATCTAGTTTTTCTTTTCCCCCTCTTTTTGGATGATACTCAGGACTGAGCTCAGAGCCACACACATACAAGCAAGAGAGGGGAGACTACAAAAGGAGGCGGTAATTAAATAGCTCTAAAAGGAAAAAAAAAAAAGGCATCTGCTGCTCTGAATATGAAGAGTGTTTCAGATATATGCTCTATCTGAGAATCAAGTTTGGTCTTTTATGGAGGGAGGGCCTGTGACCTGGAAATCTAGCCAAGACCGTCACACATTAAAGATACTGAGCTATTTCCCTGGCTCAAACTAGCAATTCAGTAAAACAAAAAGTGAAAAATAAAATCATCCTTTTGTTAGTCCATTTGCATCCTATCTTTATCTATTTCCTTTTGTAGCACTATTACTACATATCAATTTTGGCAATCATTTACTTTTCCCTATTTATTTTTTTCAACCAATATAACTAAAACATTTTTCAAAAGTGCATTTACTATTTTGGGTTATTATTTTTTGGGAGGTTGATTGGTAGGTTTGGGGTCTATACCTGTCTGTGATCAAAAAACTATATCTATAATCATTATATAGATTATATCTATAATCACTATTGACAGACTTAGGTGTGGGGGAGAAATATATAGTGCTAAGGATTGAATTTCAGTGCATTGCATGCAAGACAAGTATCCTACGCACTACTATACTATCTCTCTGGCCCCTCAAATCATTTTATTTTCAGGGGGAGGCACATCCAGCAATGTTTAAAGTTTTCTTGTGACGTTGCACTCAGAAATCACTTGTGCTGGTGCCCAAGGGATCACATAAGATTCAGAAAATGAACCCAGATCAGCCACATGCAAGGCAAGTACACTACCCCGCTATACTGTCATTCTGGCACCTCAAATAGCTTCTTAGCAGCACAACAGCCAGAGGGCTATTTCAATCCACCTATGAAATGCAGAGCTTTCTTTATAAATATTTATTTTTTTACTGGAAAGGAACTTGCAATTAGCCATCTCTGTCCACTGCCCACAGTAGTTCCTCCCCACTGGGACTTGACACTTTTCTACTCCCCACTTGATGTTTTTTTCCCTTCCAGGTTCTCATCAACCAAACACAATAGCCTGTGGAACTGACACTCTTAAGACTCACTCCCCACTTCAGAATTTCCCCTCACTTTCCTAAATAACAGTTGACAGTAAGCTATACTTACTCAATTTTGGGGTGGGGTTGGGAGTTCAAGTGTAAAAGAGGAACTAGCCAACCAAATGTTCGTGAGAGTCCAGAATAAGAAGTGTTGAAAATTGCATCATGACGTGCTCTTCAGATTCTTTTTTCCTCCTGGATTCTCCAGACACAGTTCCTAATTCTCCCCATATGGATATTCTAAGTCCTGAAGTGCTAGTTTTCATGGAAAGTTAAGAAAATGTGACTCCAAATTGTGAGCCATCAAATTGTGACTCTGAGAGAGTTCTAACGAAAGCTAAAGATCCTACCATGAAATTGAACTATAGAAGAATTTTCCCCATTTGAACATTATCTCTATTGTTTCTAAAAAATACTTTTTTATAATTTACAATTTTAAATTCTACTAAAGTAACTTTGATTTATATCATATTGATACTATATCTATATAATATATCTTTACACATATTATAAATCATTATCTTTATATATACACCACATTAATTTTGCCATCTCAATTAGTTTTAAGGGATTGAGGAAAACACTTTCAGAACCAATTATCAAGATTAAGATATTTACCCTGATCAGTCAGTGTTTTCAATTATTGACCACAGATTTTGATGTCTAGTGGTCATGAAACCTAACCAGACTTCATCAGAGTGAATCTTAAAATCAGGGATACTTCAGGGACACTGGTAAGGCCATGGATATCAGAGCTTGAACCTAGGGCCTCCAACATGCCAAGCAGATGCTCTACCATTTGACCTACACCCCTGGCTCTGTCTTGGGATGTTTTGTACAATGTGCATTGTAACCCCACCCTGGATTTAGGTTAATCTACCTGAGACCCACCTATTGATGGGAGGAGTCTTGGGTGGATATGACCTGTAACTTTACCTGCAGACCCGTCCCAGTTCATGGGAGGGGTCTGGGAAAGGTACTTAAGGGCTCTTTGGTCTTTGGCCTGGGGCCAGCATAGAGGTCAGAGGAAAGATGGCTGAAAGAAGTTAAGATGCAGGGCTAGCTAAGAATAGCTGAATGCTTAATTGGTTATGATATAGGCCACACACATGTGGTGGTTAGGGTATGAGTAAAGCTGTTACTTCCTGAAGCCTGCCTGTGAGTGAGATTTCTACCCGTCGCTTTCCTGGACCCCAGACCCATCGATTAATGGAGGATGGAGCCACGTGGCCTGGGAAAGCAGGCAGAGGCCTCCATCTCCATCCATCTCCATCCAGCCTCATCTTTATTTATTTAAGACAACAAATGGCGCCCTGAACATGGATCTGA
>PVKC010037259.1:0-13031 GCA_004027635.1 Crocidura indochinensis
GAACCGATGACCTTTTGCATGAAAGGCAAACGCCTTACCTCCATGCTATCTCCCGGGCCCCGACAAGAGAATTTCTTACCTACACAGATTCTTAACAGCAAAAATGAAGTTAGAGATATTTTAAAGAGTAAAATGGAAAAAAAACATAAATAGTTCATATCTATAAGTGGAAAACTTAATTTCTAATACTTGTAATCAAATGTAAATTAAACAATGAGCTACTATTTAGCCTACAAATAATTACTGTCAATGTAAAAACAAAAACTAGAGGATAAATATACTGAATTGAAATATATCAGAAGGAAAGGGATAGATACAAAATAATCTTTCTCGTATGTGGGATTTAAAGATACACAAGGAGGGAACAACAAAGATCCAAGGCCAACACAAATGGGAACTGACCCACACAATGGAGTTGGGGTTGAGTGGGTTAAGAGGAGGGGAAGGAGAAGGGTACACTGTTTATGAGTATGATTCCTTAACATTACTGCAGGTAGCTACAAAACCAAAAACAAATAAATATATTCTACACAAAAGTGGTCTGCTAACTTGCAAAGTATATTAACATATATTTGTGATTCCAAGAACCTACTGCACTTCATCAAAAAATTTGACAAGTATGTTTTTCTGTGTTTTGAGTCCCCTAAAAATCCTATCAATTAGACAGATGTATCAGTTTGAAGAAGTAAATCTTGTGTCCTCAAAATGTTGCAATGAGCTACAAATTATAATAGAATTAATAAAAGCCTTTAGCTTATGGTAGACAAGAGAGAAATTTTGCCAATTGTTGAATCAGAGAACTGGTGTTTGTTTATTTGAAAAAGCAGTTTCAAAGTAAAGGAGTAGTAGAAACTGTACAAAATCACTGAAACATTTTAAATTTATTGCAATATATTGGTGACAAATATTTTGGAAACTTACTAAAGTTACCTGCTCGTTAATGCCCTTTGCAAAAAATGATCTGCTCATTTAATATTCACATTATATATTCTGAGAAAATTCTGAAATATTAATAATATACCTTAAGAGGATATGCAAAAATGCATAAATATCTAGGAATAAATTGATATATGTATCTCCATGTTCATCTCATTGTTTTAGTAGGCTAGACTTTGACAACGGAGACTTAGCAGAACTTTGGAACCATAATAAAGACTCTATCTTAAGCTTTGTCCTAGGATCTGAGCAAAAAAAAAAAAAAAAAAAAAAAAAAAAAAAAAAAAAAAAAAAAAAAAAAAAGAGCACTTATTACAGAAGACTGACCACAACAATGATAGAGCAGAACTCCTAGAACCATAAAGACTCTCTCCTAGACCTTGTCCTATGACCTATGCAAATACCAAGATCTCTAGTTACAATTGCCCGGTTTTATTATCCACAACTGAGAGAAAACTTTCCTGGCACTACAAAAAAGCCCTTGGGATGTGATAATGAGCATGTATGGAAACAGTAGTTGTTCCCATGATGATTTGCTTCAAGGGTGGAGAAACCCTGAATCTCTTAGGCCAATGGAATTCTCTTTCTTCCCCAATACTTACTGTGCCTATGCAAAAAAAAATTAAAAAGGGAGGGAGGACAAAATCTTGCCACACCAGCACTCCTTTGTTGTTGTTGCTGTTGTTCATTTTGTTTTTCCTCTTTTTTTCTTCCACATTTTTCTTTCTTTTTCACTTTTGTGGTTATTATTTGGTGATTTTTTTGTTGCTGGGTGCATTTTTTCTTTTTTTTTTGGTAGTTGCTCTCTTTTTGTTTGTTTTTGTTTCTTGTTTGTTTTGATTTATTCTTTGTCTTCCAGTTAAACCACATAACTTGAGTCACCTTGTTCTGCCTCATGACTTGAGGGAGAAAATAAAAATAAATGTTACCAAGACCAAGCAGCCATCTGGACATTGAGTGGAATTAAAAAAATGATCTCGGGGGCTGGGCGGTGGCGCTGGAGGTAAGGTGCCTGCCTTGCCTGCGCTAACCTAGGACGGACAGCGGTTCGATCCCCCGGTTCCCCATATGGTCCCCCGTGCCTGCCAGGAGCGACTTCTGAGCGAATAGCCAGGAGTAACCCCTGAGTGTCACCGGGTGTGGCCCAAAAAATGATCTGGTAAAACATCAAACCTAAAGTCATAAACAGAATAGATACCCTATTTTCAACAAGCTATACACAGAGGGGAACATTTTCACTAGCACTGGGGGGACAAAGGGGAGATATAGGACACATGCTGGGAAATGGGTGGAGGGAGGACAACCCTGGTGATGGGACTGGCCCTGATTTATTGTCACTATGTACCATAAATACTACTGTGAAAGATTTGTTATTCACTCTTTGGTCACAATAAAAATTATTTAAAAAACCTGAAAGTCCATGCTCTGTGCATGACAGATTATTATTCAGCCATAGAAAAGAAATCAGTATTGTCATATAAAACACAGATGGACTTTGAGGATGTTATACTAGTTGTTGTAAGTCAGTCAAACAAATAAATAAAGAGACCATAGGCAGGGTAACAGCTCAAGTAGTTGAGTGCTTAGTATGTTGAATACCTTATAATAACCAAGATATGTAAACAATCAGAAAACCAGTACACGATAGAAATATTATTCAAAGAAATCAGTATTATCATGTGCAACAGGGATAGACTTTGAAGGAATTATATAGGTTGATATAAGTCAGATAAACAGAAAGGCCACAGGCCAGGGAAATATCTGAAGTGGTTGAGCATGTGCTAAACATGTATAGCATGTGAAGTTCAGTCCTTGGTTCTGCATGGTCCCCTGAGCTCTGCTGTGAGTGACTCACATGACTCCTGAACACTATTGTGCCTCAGCACCCTACCATTAGTCTAAAATTCACCTAGCACAGCAACACAGAACCCAGGGCCCAAGAGTCACTGCTGGGTTTGACCCCACTAAATGATCTAAAATAATTTTATAAAAGGACAAAACATATGCAAAAGAGATTTTAAAAAGGTTCCGTTTTGTTCAGTAAAGTCTCCAGTTACTTCATGTTTTAATAATGAAAATTAGCTAATTATGGCAGTCAGATATTTCTAAAAATATTATTCGAGAAAGACCTGATAAAATAATGCAGTACATACATAGCAACGACTGTGTCCCATCGATGAAAAGATAGCACTTACATTTTTTGACTAATTGGAAGATAATTAGCTATTGAAATGGACTATGTATTTTTCAGAAACTTTTCAATATGTAATCCAAATATTCTTGTTTAATATCCCCTCACAAATAAGACCAGATGATTTTTTTGATATGTTTACTTAAAATTCTCAATTTACATATAAATTCATGTGGAACAAATGTTTTTTAGTCAAATTTGCTTCCTCACAATGCAGAACCCCAATTTCTTTGGGGCTGCTACAACAACAGATGTTTTTTGCAACTGAAACACAATAGCAAGCTAGGTTATCACCAAAACACAAGCCGAGGAATTAAAAAAAGATGGTGGTTCTCTTTACTTATTTTTGTTTTGATTGACCTGCCTGGTGACTACAAAATATTGTTCCAATAGTCATTCTTTCAAGAGATCAATTTCTGTACCTCAACATGTATGCTGCTTAATTTCCATGCTTGCTTCTTGAAATCCTTCCTAGATATATTTGAATTGTATAAGCTTGCCATCCCAAGGGTTTTATCATGTCAATTATTTGATTATAACAGGAGTTTGAAACATTCTTTTCTTTTTAAACTTTATTTATTGATTAATTGGTTGATTGGTTTCCGGGCAACACCCAACAGTACTCAGGGGTTACTCCTGGTTCTGCAGGCTGGGGGACCATATGAGTTGCTGGTCCTCCCGGTCAGTCGCATGCAAAGCAAATGCCCCATTGCTCAGTTATGTCAATTTTGATTATAGCAGGAAATTGAAACATTCGGAATGTTCCTGACTAGGGAATATCATTGAATGATAATTTCCAAGTTAGTGGTATTATTGATACAGAAAAATCAACAGTTCCCCCCTGCCCAAGTGATTAAGCTTATTTGATTCAAAGGCTCACTGAGAAAGCTGCATCCTAAACCTGCCTCTACATTTGACTAGAGCTCTAAACATAACTAAATGTTTACTATACCATTTTAAATACACTTCTCCCTGTATAGTCTACTTTGGAAGAGATGTCTACATTTTCCATGAAATATTCCTGGTTATTATTATTATGTCTGTGGGATTATGGGATTTCTCTGTTTGTACATCAATCAATATCCACATTGTTACTCATTTGATGGAATTCTTTGAATGTAGCCCCTTTGATTGGCTGTGAAACCGGATGATCCCGCCTTCCAAGTTTGCTAGGTTTTCCTCATATAAAAAGCTTGGGAGGATATCTGGATCTCTGCAGTGCTGGCAATTTGGAGTGCTGGTCTCATGATGTGGGAAATCTTCCAACGCCTTTTATCTATCTGGGTATATAAGTTTGAATTCATTTACAGACCGCTTTCTGGCTTCAGATCTGTGTCTCTCCCATGTTTTGGGTCAGAACTGGAGGGTTTAGATTAAATATATATCCATAGGAAAAGTAAGGTCTACATCAGGGTTTCTCAACCACTGAACCACGGCACACTGTCATCCGGTGTGCTGTAGGAAAAATTCCAATTTCATCTGTAACATGCGGCTTCAGCTCACAAATAAACCATTAAATTATTTCATAATAAAGTAATTATAAAATAATTTCTTTGTGCTTATTTGATTTCTATTCAAGAGAATTTCTTTATATATAGTCAATCTAGGCACAGAGTTGAAATTTTTTCAACATTTTCTAATGGTGGTGTACCTAGTGATTTTTCTCATGAAAAAAGTGTGCCTTTGCACAAAAAGGTTGAAAAACACTCATCTAGATGACAACATAGGAACAGAGAAAAATACTGAAAAATTAGCGGAAATACTGAAAATTCCGAAAAATACCAATTACCTACTGAAAACAGACAATGTCAAGTGCCTGTCCTTCGTATAGATGATGATGTCAATGCTGTTTTTCATATTGGTGCAAATAGATGCAAATCTACCCCTATAGTTATAAGAATATCTAATAAGTAGTCTGTATATGTTACCATTTTACCCTTTGTTTCAACATACTGCATTTAATAGGATAAACTTTAGAATTGTTTCAGTGAGTAGGTATGAAAAGAAATCAAGGAGTTTTTCCTATCTTCTTACCATATCTACTTCTTTCTACAGAATCAAATATGAACAAATGTGATTATATCATCTAAAAGTTTCTGTAAGGCAAAAGAAATACAAGCTAAACATTTAAGACAGCCCGGGGCAGGAGAGATAGCATGAAGATAGGGTGTTTGCCTTGCATGCAGGACAGTGATTCGAATCCCATATGGTCCCCAGTGCCTGCCATGACTGATTTCTGAGCGTAGAGCCAGAAGTAACCCCTGAATGCTGCTGGGTGTGACCCAAAACCAAACAAATAAAAAACACAGCTGAGTGGCAGAAAATATTTTCACTCAATACATCAAATGATGGGTTGATATCTAGGATATACAAAGTACTCACAAAGATTAGCACACAAAATCTAGAACCCCATAAAAATGGGAAGAGAAAATGAACAGACACCTCTATTAGGAAGAACAACAAATGGTCAATAGACACATGACAAAATGTTCATCATCTCTTATTAGGGAAAACCAGATCAAGGCAAAAATTAGATATCATCTTATACCAGTGAGTGTGGCACATATCAAAAATACAGGGAAGCGCATATGTTGTTGGGGATGTGGTGAAAAAGGAACTCTCATGCACTGCTGGTGGGAATGTTGTCACTTCAAACCGTATGAGAAACAGTATGAGGTTCTCGGTACACTCAGATTTAAGCTGCCATTTGACCCAGTATTCCACTTTTGGGTATCTATCCCCAGCACAGAAAAATTCTCATTTAAAAGGATTTATGAACACCGTTATTCATTGCAGCACTCAGTACAATAGCTAAGAGTTGAAATCAACTAAATGAGTTTAGCAGATGTGGTACATATATAATGTATACAATATAGATATGCAAAACAATGTTTTTGATGGGATTGATTATGTAGAAGAGTCTTGGCCTCCAAATATACTTAGAAGTAAATGAATTGAGAAGAGGAGAAAAACAAATGTGAAATAATGGGGTACAGGGCCAAGGTGATGAAAGTGCCCTGGTGGAGTGAAGAAAGGAACCTAACTAAATATCCAAGCCACAGAGTAATCAAAAATGAAGTAATTAATGAAAGTCAAACTTTAACAAACAATCGTGTAAACATGTCTGTTCTGATGGGAGGCTGGGATGCTTGGGTGATGGTTCGGGATGAACTCTGGGAACAATGGTGGAGGGAGGTTGACACTGGTGCTAAAAGAAGCATATCAAAACCATAACTATGAATAACTTTGTAAATCACAATGATTTCAATAAAAATAAATAAACAAAATAGTATAACAAAGGGTCTCAAGATAGCACAGTAGTAAATGTCTCTTATACTGACAGGAGACCTGAATTACAGCCATGCCCCAATTTCTGAGTACAAAACAACTAACTCCTCTCTCTATCCATCCCTTCCTTCCTCCCTCCTCCTTCCTTTCTTCCTTCCTTCCTTCCTTCCTTCCTTCCTTCCTTCCTTCCTTCCTTCCTTCCTTCCTTCCTTCCTTCCTCCCTCCCTCCCTTCCTCCCTCCCTCCCTTCCTTCCTTCCTTCCTTCCTTCCTTCCTTCCTTCCTTCCTTCCTTCCTTCCTTCCTTCCTTCCTTCCTTCCTTCCTTCCTTCCTTCCTTCTTTCCTTTCTTCCTATTGAACCCAGAACTTCATGCATACAGGACAATTGGAATACTATTGAGACAACCTAGACCCATGACTTGCTTCTTTGTTCAGATCCTAACTTGGCTTTCTCTCTACCTACCTGCCTGTTCCAGTATTCTGATCTGATGGCAACCTATTTCCTCATCCATGCCTTAAAACACTCTGTCATCCCAGAGAAAAATGATATAGGGGCACCATTCCAAATGCTGATGTTTTTGACTGAGCTATCTTCTTTATATTATTATTTTGTTTCTTTTTGAGCCACACCCATTGTCGCTCAGGGTTTACTCCTGGCTCTGTGCTCAGAACTTGTTCCTGGCTCTGAGGGTGGGGGGCATACAAGATTCCCGGTTGCTGGGAATTCAACTCAGGTTGGCTACATGCAATTCAAATGCCCTACCAGTGTGCTATCACTCTGGCCCCTTTACTCAACTATCATTCAGGAATGTTTCAGAGCCTAATTTGAATTTTCTTCCATTTTGCTTTTTCTTATTCCTTTCTCCCTTTACAGGACCCATACTTTATCTGCTTCATCTTGCCCTTCCATTTTGTTGTGTTCTCATTTTTGTTATGCCCAGTGGTTGTGCATCACTTAGCTGTAGTGTGCTGGAGTTTGAATTTACTTTGGTACCTGTAGTCTATAAGAAGTGTCAGTCTTGGAGATGCAGAATGATACTGGAAATTAAATCCCTGCCTTGCATATATAATGTAGGAACTCAGCCCCTAAATTTCATCCCAGGGCCCAGTATTTTATACCTGAACTGAAATACTTTGAACTCTTCAGAAAAATATGTGAAAAAGGAAGGAAAAAGTGTACTGAAGTCTTGAAAAAAAATGATTTAAAAGCATAAGGGGAAATGTTGACAGAAATCTTTTTCCATTTAGCTACCTGTGTACAGTACTTATTCCAGTATTACATAGGATTCATTATTTTTTATAAAGAAGACAGATAACTCCCCCCAAAAGATATATGAAGATGGAAAATACATACTTAAAGCCATATCATTCTTCATTATAGAAAGTCACACAATGTGCCTAAATATAATGAGAGGAAAAATTGATTATAATAACAGTATTACCTTTGTGGTCTTAGTTTACCCATCTGTGAAATTAAAATATTGCAAAGTATAATTTCTCAGGACCCTTATAATCTCTGATTCTTAATCCTTTTTCTGACATTTATGTTGTATACATAAAAAATAGAAATTTCTCGTTATGTTTAAAGTTCAAAAAAATCAGACTATAATTTTTATCTGATTCAAATGAAAAACTACTTGAAGATTAAACATGCTATGACATTTTCCAGCATTATTAGAGTTAGGTTATAAGCTCTATAAGAAAATCATAGGACACTGATGATTAATAAGCTGGAGAAGAAAGCTCTGTGAGAGCTTATAGTGTGTGAACTATTATTAGATTTCAAAGGCACTAGTGAAATTCACCTGAGAATTTGGACAGATGCCCTTGAATTTGTGTGCTTAATATTAATTTTCATCCCTGTGTGACTAGGTATAGATCATTAGAGGTCATTGTAGAGGGCTACCATCATGTACCACTTGCCTCAGAGATTTAAAAATGCTCCTTAAATAACACCGAATTCATGTGAATTAAACAGTAGGAATGGGAAAATGTATTCTAAAGAGTTATATTGTAAGCCAAACTAATAATTTATAGACTATTATACTAAAATATAAATAAAATGAATGACTTTAAGTTTTTTAAATTTTCAGCCGCAGTAGTGATGCTCAGGGGTTACTCCTGGCTATACACTCAGAAATCACTCCTGGCTTGGGGGATCATATAGGACGCCAGAGGATTGAACCGAGGTCCATCCTAGACTAGCGTGCACAAGGCAGAGCCTTACCGCTTGAGCCACCGCTCCAACCCTTCCTTTAGTTCCTTAATTAGCTAACTTTTATTCTGAAGAATGACAAAATCTGAGGCCAAAGTGGTTGAGTAAGTGGTATGGCATTTGCCTTGCGCACACTAACCTAAGATGGACTGCAATTCAATCCCCCAGTGTCCCATATGGCCCCCCAAGCCAGGAGTGATCTCTGAGCACAGTCTGGAGTAAACCCTGAGTATCACCAGGTGTGAACCAGAAAGAAAAAAAGAAAAGAAAAAAGGAAAAAAGGACAAAATCCTCACAGATATAATAATCTTTTAGCTCTCATGATATCCTGAAATACATTCTATATTTCACAAAGTAATTTACCAAAATCAAACTTTTTGAACAAGGATCTTAGCCAAGTTAATGTGATTCCCAGAAACTCATGAGAAGAAAAGTCTCAGAGTATAAAGTGGACATTGAAAATCTTGAACTTGAGAAACTGTACAGAGATTTCTTCAATCCTGATGTTTGTGTCAGTAACCTAGTGATGAGGCAGACAGAATTAGTGTAAACCGGAGTATACTGACTCTACCCCAGGAAAAGCCCAAAGTCATATTAGAGATTCATCGCACTATATTCATCCTCACTAAGTTGAATGTCACAATATTAAGTAAGCAAGGCAACCATATTTTTAACAAACAAAATGTAAAAAACTATGGTTACAAAACCCAAATTGTCAAGATAGCACCATTTCAACACTGCACCACATAAAATAGTGTACAGTAAAACAGTTCTTGATTCAACTCTTGTGTGTTCCAGGCCTAAAATCCTTCCTGAAAAGAAAGAATTTCTAGTAATAACTAATATTTTAAGCAATTGCTCATCATCTTTGTCTTTATCTGACATTCGCCACAGAGGTATGGTATCTGTATGACTTAATTAAGAATCTCTCTTGGGGCCAGGGAGGTGGTGCTAGGTGTTGCAAGCACTAGCCAAGGAAGGACCAAGATTAGATCCCCTGGCATCCCATATGATCCCCCCAAGCCAAGGGCAATTTCTGAGCGCTTAGCCAGGAGTAATCTCTGAGCATCAAACAGGTGTGCCCCCCCCAAAAAAGCAAACAAACAAAAAAGCAAAAAAGAACCTCTCTTGAAAAAAGGTGTCTATATATTTTGTATCATATTACTTTTAGCCAAATGTCTTTCAAATTGATAGCAGCTTGCAACAATTTTTTTCAAATAAAAATACTAATTCGCTGTGAGAGAAAGATATTCTAATCAATAAAGTAAACATGTGTTTGAAATATTTGTATCCCGTCACCTCACTATTTAGTGTTAACTAAATAATGAAGTCATGTTGGAATGAAAAAACGCTATTGGGACATTAAAATAGGTGAAAAACTCTTGCAGCATGACAAGAAAAAATGACATCAAATATATAATAAATGAAACAGGACTTAAATGATGTGCAGACTTCCTTCAGATGAAAGAGAATGATCACAGAGGCAGATGCATGAAAAATAGGGTTTCCAGGATGCCTAATAAATGAGTCTCTCCCTAAATGAGCTTGGTGAAGGAAGCATGGTGAGATATAATGCCAGGTAGGAAATATCAAAAAATCATATGCAAAAACCATAAAGAAGTTATAAAATGGCGAGAAGATGTCAGCTTGAATTTTGTAGAATAGGCCCAAGAAGAAAAATTCCTAAGTTCTGCCAGTTGCAAAAGGGTGATTGTGCAGAAGGCAAAGGTATCATGAACCCTCATGGTGAAAGTCACATAGGATGCCAAGAGCGACAAAGACTTGTTTTAGTGAGGTAATATATAGGATTGAAAATTGAATCATGAGAGCTCATGTGAGGCCTTCAGTTAAGAACTGAGCAGAGCAACCTAGATGTGCATTTTTAGGCAGTGGCAAAGGGGAGCTCTAAGTCAGCAGGGTATTTTTTATAACAGGGCGTATAGTAGTGCTTGGCTGGATAAATTGGCTCTCAGTGTCTCTAAGGCAAGAATAAAGTAAATAGACTTAACAAAACTTCTATTAGCACTTTGCATTAAATTAGGAAATGACCCTTTGGAAAAATGTGAAATCTTAGGGGAAGGGACAAGAGACATAGTATAGAGGGTTGAGAATTTGCTTTGTACGTGGCCTTCAACCCTGGTTCCATCCCCAGCATTCCACATGGTACCTCCCAAGAGCAGTGGGAGTCCTGAGTGCCCAGTCATAAAGGAATTCTTGAGCACCACAGGATGTGGCCCCAAAATAAAAAAAAAGAAAAACATTACTAATAATCAGAAATTTTATATCATCTGTTTCCTAATCATATTACAGTATGTTTGCCTGGCATATGGCTAACCTGGATCAATCCAGCTGTCCAGAGCACCACCAGGAGTGATTCCCTGAGCACTGAACCAGGAACAATCTCTGAACACTGCTGGGTGTACCACCCCAAATAAAAATACCAAAATCTTACAGTCTGTCGTTAGGACAAACTGTCAATTGAAAAGATCATTGTCACACATTGCTTTCTTAGAATAAATTCTGGTCCTTGAATGTAACTTCCATTGAAGGTAGTGAACTCAGTTCAGTCATTGTTTTAACCCTTAGTTTAAACAATGTTTTCCTATATAGTTTAGTAAATTTTCTCATTCAAAACTGAATCATTAGTGAGCTTTGCATCTTGCGGCACTCTTTGCACAAGAATTCAAAGTGGCTGGGGATCAAAACAAGACCCCAAACTCTGCCACTGAGATTTAGAACTTTAGACTTGACTATGGGTTTATTTTCCTTAAATGTTGACATCATGTTAAAAGATCTCTGATGTAGTGAGGACTGTGTTTGTGTAGGGAAAAAGGAGGCTCCAGTCCTATCCCCTCTATCGACCTTGAATGAATGAGACCTCCTCTCCTCTCTAGCCTCCCCTTAGCCTCCTTCTGAATTCCAGTGCCATTATAGTTTATCTGCCCTTTGGGGCCAGCCACGTTGGTGCCAGAGAGGGAATAGGAAACCCCATTCCTGAATTCTTTCCACCAAACACAAACCGGGCTGTCTTTTAGGTCTTTCTCAGCATCCTTCTTTCCTTTCCACCAGTCTCATTTTCCCAAACCACGTGGGCGCTAGAGCATCTGCGTGAAGTCATTTCAATATATCATAGATCTCCTGGTAGATTGATCTAGCATTTCTTTCAAATTGAACCACATCCCTAGTCCCCTCCTCCTCCTCGTTCTCCTCCTCCTCCTCCTCTTTCTTGTCTTCTTTTTCGGGTCTCTCTGTTTTTAGGTCAAAGGTTTTTCCTTTCTATTTCTCCCATATTGTGTTGTGCCTATGAAAACAACTGCCACACACATCATTTTATTGCATTTTTTATCTTTTCTCTTTTTTTTTTAAAAGAGCTTACTGAACATTCTGCTATTAATGACTTTATTGGAAATACAATAATTTTCACTTGAGACTGAACTTTTTCTTTTTTCTTCTCTTCTATTTTATTTTCTTTCTATTGTGATTCTGTTTCTTTTTTAATAAACCTGCTTTCTATCACCTGGAAACAAATGTATTATCGGTCATGTCAACTTTGTGAAGCATTTTCTTTAAATAAAAAATTGAAAAAGTTCTGTGCATTCTAACTCAAGAAATATAAAAGAATCTGTGACCAAACTTTTGTGACTCCTTTGGACTCAATGTTTTAACAGTTTTTGTCTCAAAGTTGAGATCCAGGAACACTAAAGATATAGTTCTCTAATTAGAACAAGTTGTTTCTTCTCTGACCTGCTGCTCTTGCTTTGATACTATTGTGTTTGATATGTTGTACTTGATGCCATTGTGTACACTTGCTTTGTGTTACTACTGGGTAACACACAATTTTCCTTATCTGATTACTCATGGATCCTTTGGGGGCATTTGCTCAGAGAAAGCTTTACCTCCTGATGAACACACATTTATGTACCCAAACCCAAGTTTGGATACAATGTCATCTATGCTCTGATAGAAGATTAATCACAATGTCAGGAATAAAACATACTCTGAGCTTGATTCTTCCTTGATTTAAGAGGGAAGAAAGGGAATCTTGGTAACTTCTTTACAATTTGCATCTGTGTACCTGCTTCTTTAAGTCACCAAGTCAATTCTGACAATACTCTGTAGGGTTATTTTGTAGAAAGTTTACTTCAGACCTCCTACTCTACTGGTAGATAGTTTTAACATATTTAATTAAGCTCTAGCAGAGAATCTGGGCAGGTTGTGTGTGTTACTTTACCAAGAAACTGGGCAGATTACACCATTCCAATTTCTCCATTAAATGCCCTTTCACAATCACATAAAGACTGAACACCATGTTTTACACAATGTTAACTTTTAGGCTTTAATTCATCTATTTTTCAACATCTGTAGACCTATTCTTTTTTTTTTTTTTTTTTTTTTTTGTTTTT
>PVKC010037260.1:0-13055 GCA_004027635.1 Crocidura indochinensis
AAAAAAAAAAAAAGAAAGAAAAAAAAAGAAAGGGAATTCCCTTGGCCTAAGAATTTTTCCACCCTTGAAGTATACTGTCATGGAAATAACTACAGACTCCTTAAGTGTTCATTTACTCTCCCCTAGGTGCTTTTGTGGTGTATGGAAGACTTCTGCTCCGTCATAGGTAATAACATCAGACCTCTGTGTCTAGAGATCTTGGTATTTGCACAGGTCAAGGAATGGAGCTTATGATGAAGTATTTCTTTACTATTCTAGAAGTTCTGTTCCTTCATTGTCGTTTTAATCTGTCTTCTGTAGTTGGTGGTCTTGGTCATAGCGCTGATCCTAGGATGGAGCCTGAGATAGTCTTTCGTTATGTATCCAGAAGACCCGTTCAGTTGCAATAGTCTTTCGTTATGTATCCAGAAGACCCGTTCAGTTGCAACTGTTTCAGTCAGACCTCTGGAATTAGAGATCTTGGTTGTTGTACAGATCGTAGGCCAAAACCTAGAGTAGGGCTTTTTTATTGGTCCCAGGATATGTTCTGCCCAGTCATGGTTGTCACAGTCAGACATCCGTAGATCGAAATCTTGACTTTTGCACAGATCAAAGGATGACAAGTCTACTGGTTTTGTCTTATCATTAGATGGTGAGGTAAGACATCCTGCTCTTCAATCCAGTTGTTCCCATTTCCTCATTGTCAGGATATCATCAGAACTGGCACATGTTGGTGACAGAGCAGTATTAAGGATGTCCCAGTGGGAATTTGGTTCCTGGAGCTGTTGTAGAGAACTGTGTCATTTCTATGTATGGGATCCAGGGTTCAAGGTTGGACTGTCGGTGTCTAATTACATGGGGTCTAATTTGGGTCCACATGACATATGTTCAAGGTGGGAGGTATCCCTGTCACAAATATACTTTCTACTAAACTTTTTCTTCTTTCTTCTCCATTTTTTATATATTTTATTTAAACACCTTGATTACATACATGATTTTGTTTGGATTTCAGTCATGTAAAGAACACCACCCATCACCAGTGCAACATTCCCATCACCAATGTCCTAAATCTCCCTCCTCTCCACCCAACCCCCGCCTGTACTCTAGACAGGCTTTCTATTTCCCTCATACTCTCTTCTCCATTTTTTTAGATTTTCTTTCTACTTACTATTTTTAATAACTTTTCTTTTGATTGTCTTGAAACAAATGTAGTATGACCAGTTATGTCAACTATGTGATACATTATCTTTAAATAAATTTAATAAAAAAAGAATTAACTACCAATTAAATATCAGTTCTCTAACTTCTGTTCCAATGTTCTGCAAGTCTATATTTGTTCCAGCACTATGAAGTTTTGATTATTATAGTTCAGTGGAGGTGGGAAATGGTAATTCCTTCCATGTTTTTCTCTACCTTATACTTACTTTGGCTATTTGAATATCTTTTTTCATGCAAATTATAATAAAAATTTAGTAAAACCATAAAAAATATATCTTCAGTGGGACCAGATGAATAGTACAGTGGGTAGGTCATTTGTCTTGCCCACAGCCAACCTAGGTTCAATCTCCAGCATTCAATATGGTCCCCCAAGGGCACCAAGAATGATTCTTGAGCACAAAGCCAGGAATAATCCCTGAGCACCTTCAGGTGAGGCCCAGAAACCAAACAAAATTTATATGTATATATATAAATACATAATTCTATATTATATAATATAAATTTAAAAATTTTTAATATATTTTTAAAGTTAAAAGCAAAATTAAAAATTAGAACCAAAATTATGTTATTTTTATATGCTTTAAATTTTATATATTTTATGGTCTTTTGCTTTGTTTCTGGGTCACACTGGGCGGCACTCAGGGGTTACTCTGTGCTCAGAAATTGCTCCTGATGGGCACAAAGGGACCATTTGGGATGCCAGGATTCAAATCATCGTCCGTCCTGGGTTGGCTGCATGCAAGGCAAATGCCCTACCACTGTGCTATCTCTCTGGCCTCTACATTTTTATATATTTTAAAATTATATGTGTATATAATATTCAATGCACATCTAAGAGAAAATAGAGGAATTAAATCAGTCACCTTCAATCTGCTCTCCTTGGTTCAATACCTGGCACTGCCTATGGGCCCATGACCACTATGGATGATCCCTGAGCAGAAACCCAGAAATAAGCCCTGAGCACAGCTGGGTATGCCCCAGAGTCCTCTTCCCCTACTGATGATAAAAAATAATAAAATCATTATCAGTGCCACTTCCCTGCAATTAAGGGTACTAACTATTCAGGTTTGTAGTCACTATTTTTGGTTCCCAAATGGCAGAAATACTAATGTTATGACAATATTGAACAAACTGATGGGCTCAATTTATACAGTTTATAAAAGAAAGGCCCTGCTCTCAATCTCCAACCTACCCTCCAAACATTTGGAACTATCCTTTGTTCTTATATATGACAAAATATAGGCAAGCTAAGAACCATATCTAGAAAATATACCCACATTAATAAACCACGTCATCTTATAGTGGCAAGACTATGGCTGTTGTTTTTTTTTTTTTAACTCCTTTAGCTTTTCTGTATTTCCAAAGTCCTATAGTGGCTACCTTTGTACTGAGGTACTGGAATGGGGGAAAGGGACAAAATCAAGGCTTGAGATTTTTTATGTTCGATCAAAAATGAACATACAGTTTATTAGCCAGCTGTCCCGGTTTTTGGGGGGTTGGGCACCACTCCCCAACAGCTCTGGAGCTTACTCCTGGTTCTATACTCTAGATCACTGCTGGAAGGGCTCAAAGGACTGTGCCAGGGATTAACCATTGGTCATCAGCATGTAAGGCAAGTACACTACCAATATACTATAGCTTTGTTGATGTTGTTGAGCCACACCTGACTAATCAGACATTTCAGCCATGGGTCACCCTGATGCTTAGTACCTATGTGGGTCTGAGGATTGACCATATGCAAGGCAAGTTCCTTAAACTCTCCCACCAGCCTGTATGACTATTTTTAAAGAACTCTGTGAGTTTGTTAACTTTCCAAACTTTCCAGAGGTAAAGACAAAAGACCCATACTTTTCTGAAGATTTAAAAGAAATAATTTTTCATATCAAAATGTCACCAGTTGAATATTCCCAAAGAAGCAAACTGATAGATCCAGCTTTCCTCCTATCAGACCACATGTTCAAGCAAATAGAACACTGCTTGTGGCTGACCTTTCTCGGAGAAGGGGCTGATCCAGAAGAGAGATAGAAGACTTGGAGTGATGGGAGGCAGCAAATGAAGTTTCCTGGTAAAAATCAGCATCCCCTTGATCATTGTAACTGGGCGAGAGTTTTCCAAACTTACTTGAATGTAAAGGTGATGGTGATTCACTCCTTAAAATAATCCGTTCATCGGGCTCTTTGATAATCTGAGTGATATTGAATATTATTCTTTAGTTATAGTCTTAGTTTTTGTCTGTATAACTAAAATTGTGGGAGGGGGGTTCATTTGACAAGAAAGGAAACTTGGGACAAGTTGATAGAAAACCAGTCTCAAGGTCCTCTTGCAGTGAGAGGTTAGAAGTTTTTGACAAATACAGGAAAAGATAATAAAAATCCTGTCCATTTGGCATCTGTTAGCAAGCCAAAAATAAAGTTGTGTTCTAAAATCTTAGCAGTCAGAACTTGGAATTTGGAAAAAAATGTTAATTTTTAACAAAATATTTAAGTTCTATGGGGCCAAAGCTATATAGTACAGCAGGTGGGGCATTTGCCTTGCATATAGCTGTCCTGAGTTCAATTCCTGACATTCCATATGGTCCCAACCCTGCCAGGAGTAATTCCTGAGCGCAAAGTCAGGAGTAACCCCTGATCACTTCTGAGTGTGCCCGCCCCCCAAATTCAAGTACTATAATGAGCACAGAATATAAGGAGACTAGTTTGTTTTTATATTAGTTCTCATATTAGAATACAGAAGTTTTCACCTTCACCTTGACAGGTCAATCAAACTTGAAAATCAAGACATTTATGACATGTATGTATAAAAGTATTCAGTTAGAGAGCAGGTCATGGAAATATCTATTAATGATGTGGATACTGAACCTACAGGTATAATCATAGGTCCATCCTCTGTTCCCTTGAGGGGAAAAAAATCAACTTAAGTATACAGTTGAGTCTAGATGCCTCAGAAGTTCTATTTAAATTATAGCAACTAAGCAACACTAACTTGAAATATAAATTCCACTACTCATTGGAAACGTACAATAGTTGACAGAAGACAACTAGAAATAAAACACTATACAAATATTACTTCTAAAATTACCTTTATATTTGCTGTAAGGTCGTCAAGAGAAGAAGCTGAAAAAGAGGAACAATGGTTCATTATCACCAGTTACCCCTAAAACTACTACAACATTTATTCTACGGCACTACAGAAATGTTACACAATGAACAAATTAAAGAATTTTAGATGTTCCCTTGTAAATTACACCCTCACGTTTAATCAGTTTTAAGTCATTCTACCTAAGAGTTTTTCTTTACTCTTGAGGGTGAACCTTAAGTTTATATTATGAATTATTGCACAAATGGATATAGGAAGGATAAGATAGAGTCTAGAGTAAACCAATACAATAAGCAAAGAAAGAGTCCAGCTCCACAACTAATCTCCAAAAGAGCATGAATGCTGCCAAATCTTCCCAGGTAGACTGGTCAGGCACAAAAATCTTCTTGGAATGGAGACAATAGATTTCCCTTTCTGCCTGAAGGTACACCAGGCTGAAGCCAAACCCACCACCCTCAATTATAGAAAGGGCCCCAATCCATAAGTGAACTTTATCAAACTGCCAAGCCATCAAAATGTCCCACATCCGTGAATACATGGCTGAAATTTCATAATACTATCATCCCAGTAGGATCACAGTAAATTTGATGGAAATTTGCATAGATCACTAAGCTCAATGAGCCCCCAAAACACAGAAGACTCAACTAGCACCAACCAGCCAATAGGTCCTCATCGACATTAGTAACACCATTGTAAGATATAAGAATTATCACAAATTGACTCCTTTATCTAAGTTTTGATCATTCTTCTTACCTTTGTGTTTCAACTAACACTATAAAAAATTTTTTTGTGCCTGCAAGGGGAGCATGCAGGAATGGTAAGTGAGAAACTGGGGACATTGGTAGAAGGAATGTCATACCAGTGATGGCATTGGTGTTGATACTTTTAATGCCTGAAACAACTGTATTATAAACAAGTTGGTAAATCACAGTGCTATAGTAAAAAATTTAAGAAGTGAAACACACATTTATTAGCACTTAAGCAGTGTGGAAAACTCTTACTTGTACAGGTATACAGCTAGGATCTAACAGAAAGTCTTAAAACTCTAATATAAACTAGAACTCAGACTCTTGACATTTTACTCTATATATAGCATTGGTGAAGCCCTATAGATGCAGGATCTCATAAGTATACTAGTCCAAAGTAAACACAAGTGTTCAAATGAGAAAGTAAATACATAAGACAATAAATACTCCAATAAATTGAAGAAACATGACATGGCAAAATTGGAAATCATTAAGATTACACTAAATAATTAAATCTCTACTTATTTAAGTAGAATAATGCCAGAGTACCGTAAGATTAACTAGAATAAGTAGTAAAAAAAAAATACACACAAACAAAACTAAAACTAAAATGAATCTCTCCAAGTTGAAGGGGAAAAGTGCTTTTGATATGAGCATGCCAGGCTACTATGGCTGACAAGTCTTTCCCAGATTGACTGGAACTTGGAATTTATAACTTGCTTTTGTTGGATTCCTTATCCCCCTCTGTCACTGAAAATAAGATGCTAAAATGAAATTTTCTTTGTTTGGGGGCCAGCAATACTTGGGGAACCATATGGGATGTCAAGTTTGAGGCAGATATTGAATCACAATAACTGTCTACATATTTGTCCACTCATTCCAGAAACTTTCTCCCGAGTCAGGAATGGACAAGACTAGTACCCTTTTTCAGTCACTGTCCTGTCCTGTGTCCTTGTAGCCCTTGCGATATTTGTTTTGAGCACTCCTTTTCACAGGGAAATAGATTCTGTTCCCTTGCTTCATGATGTGATCTATGGACCAGTAGCATTGGTATCACCTGAAGCTGATTAAAAAAGGATCACAGGCTCCTCCTCCCTGTCCTCTTAATCAGAACCTCCAGTTTAAAAATATGCACAGGTGATTCAATTGCATATCCAAGATGAGAAGCACTGCTTTATTCTACCTTAGGTCTGGATAAATGAGCTGACAGGTGATCTAAAGCAAAGATCTAGCTTGGAAGCTACAGGTATGATAAGGATTTGTCAGAACATCTCCTCTAAATGTAGTTATGACAAAAACTTGGTGTTTGACCTTCACACTATGCAATCTCTCAGGAACCTTCATTCTCCACTGCCAGGATTAAGAAAAGACAAAGGCCAAGACCAATGTGATGATGTATGAGTCTCATTGTAATTGAGCCCAGCATAAAACTTAACTTCTCGGGGCCCGGGAGATAGCATGGAGATAAGGCGTTTGCCTTTCATGCAAAAGGTCATCGGTTCGAATCCCGGTGCCCCATATGGTCCCCCATGCCTGCCAGGAGCAATTTTTGAGCATGGAGCCAGGAGTAACCCTTGAGCACTGCCCAAAAACCAAAACAAACAAACAAACAAAAAACAAACAAACAAAAACTTAACTTGTCTTTTCTATGGAAGAATACTTGGTATTTTCTTGATTTCACAGTAATGGGGGAAGACAGTACTACTCTTATAGGCTACATGCATTATTTTTATCCAAAAAAATTAAATTCAGTGTCAGAGGTGATGAAGTACTTTTTCTTCAAACCCTGTACTCTGTCCTTTGTGGCTGCGGTTGGACAGTCACTGCAGTCTAGCAATACCAGTTTAAATTACCATAAAAGACTAAGTGAGCACTTAGAAATAAAAACTTTAAGCCTAAAATAGGGAGCTCTCTTTTCAGGTATAATACAGGTTCAGTCCAGAAAGAATTAAAATAATGGATGCCAGTATCCCTTTAAATTTAGAAGTCTTAAGGGAATGGGAAGATGACTCAAAGTGCTGGACAATCCATATGCATGCAGGTGCCTCAGCTTTGACCCCAGCACCACACTGTCCTTTGAACAATGTATCCTTTGGGTCCCTAAGAACCACCAAGAGTGACACCAACACAGACCTTGAGTTAGCACTAACAGGTATAACACCCAAAAACACACCCTGAAATTTATAAAGTTCAGAAACAGATGAATTTTATTGCAATGACCTTCAGTATTGCTACATTTCATAAATTATATTTCATATATTTCATAAATATATATATTTCATACATATATTTCATAAACTAGTATTTCACAAATATCTTGGTTTTGATTTCTTATAAACCAACTATAAATAGATGTCCACATTAAATGTCTTCAAATATTTAATTCTACAAAAGGGTCCTGTCTGACTTTGAGATTTCCTGGCTTGACCTAATTGCCTTAGACAGTTGCTTCTCCAATCCACACACATGAGATCTTGAAAGGCAAATTTACATCTTTTTTTTTTTTTACCATTTCTCTCTCTTTATCATCTAAAGAAATAGTGAGTTCTATTTGTCATTATCATGGCACTTTTGCCAGAAATTCACACTAGGATAAGCTGCTACTTCTGTGGCAACCAGACCACACTTGGTGATCACATTCCTCAAAGTAGTCGCCATCAGCAGCTAAGCAGAAAGACTGACACTCCAAGGGACAGGCTTTTAATCTATATATGCTTATGTAAACTCTTTTCTGGAAACTATGACTTGAAGGTATTAAAGAATTAAACATAAAGTTTCCAAAGCATTCTGTGATTCCTCAGAATAAATAATTTGAAAGTAGAAACCGTTATTTGTATAAGAGTAGCAAGAACAAGTACCTCCTCTTACTGGAAACATTAAGTTTGAAAAATCAAACTTTTTTCTGGACTTCTGGAAGTGGGTCTCTGGATTGCACACACCAAATGGCTTTGTACTGTCCACCTGAAAGAAAAGATATGAAACTTTAATCTATCTTAGCTTATATCATTCTCTTATTCCTGTCATGCTTTTCTCCTAGAACACATAGGAGAGAAAAAAATGGAAACAATTTAAGTCCAATCACCAAGTACATAAAATTTTATGCCCAATAGTACTTAAATATTATATCCAAACTATATCAAAGTTGCCAAAAACTGGTGAAATGTGTAGAGAATTATCCTCATGCATAGCTGGTGGGAAGTAAATTAGCTCAAACTCATATAGAAAACAGTACAGAGATTTCTCAAAATACTGAAAATAAACCTAGAAATTCTACCCCTAGATAGCTATTCAGAAATTACCACCAAAAAAAAAAAAAAAAGACTAAAGCAAAAAAATAGGAGAGAATCTATAGAGGCAAGCAGGAGGGATGACAGAGCAGTAGTAGGAGAAACTGGGAAAATTGAGAATGTGGAATGTGCATTGGTGAAGGGATGGGTGTTGGACATTCTATGACAAACTCAATTAGGAGTTTTTGTAACTTTATCACATGATGATTGGGGGTGGGGGGGGATGACACATCTGGAGGTGCTCAGGAGTTACTCCTGGCTCTGAGCTCAGAAATTGTAAATCAGACAGGATGCCGGGGATTGAACCCAGATCTGTCCCAGGGTAGACTGTGTGCAAGGCAAAATGCCCCACCACTGTGCTATTGTTCTGCCCCCCTCTCATGATGATTTAATTTAAAAACTCTTTAAAAGCTTGACACAAGTGAAATTTGTATTATTTGTTAAAAGGAAGACATCAGGGGTGGGGGAAAAAAAGGGAAGACATCAGGTCTGAAATGATGGCTCAATATGTGTAAATCAATCATACACCACATCAATAAATTGAAAGATAAAAATCATACGACCATTCTGGTCAATGAAGAGGAAGCTTTTCACAAGACCCACCACCAATTTATGATTAAAACCCCAGCAAAATAGGGTGGAAGGTACTTTCCTCAAAATAGTAACAGCTATTTATAAAAACCTATAGCCAATATTATTCTTTTGTTTGTTTGTTTTTGGGTCACACCCGGCGGTGCTCAGGGGTTACTCCTGGCTGTCTGCTCAGAAATAGTTCCTGGCAGCCACAGGGGACCATATGGGACACCGGGATTTGAACCAACCACCTTTGGTCCTGGATCGGCTGCTTGCAAGGCAAATGCCGCTGTGCTATCTCTCCTGGCCCCCAATATTATTCTTAACAGTGAAACTGCAAGCATTCCCAGTGAGGTTAGGCATAAGACAAGGGTTTTAATTGTCTCTATTATTATTCAGCATCATATTAAAAATCCTAGCAATAGCAATCAGGCAAGAGAAGTCAATCAAAGGAATCCTTGGGAAAAAAAGAAAGACAAATCAACTCAATTTGCAGATGAAATTGTTATCATTATTTGCAGATGACATTGAAGACTCTAAAGAGTCTTTTTCAACAACAAAAAAAGCTCCAAGAAACAATGAACTGACACATTACAGTGGTCAGCTATAAAGTCAATACACTAAAATTGGTTGCATTCTTTTGTATAAATAAAGGAGAAAGAGATTAAAGGCCATATACTATTTAAAATAGTGTCCTAAAACATCAACTAGAAATCAACCTAATAAAAGAGATAAGTGGCATACCAGGAAACTTCCAAACACTTAAGAAATTGAAGACATAAGGAAATGTAAAAGCATTCCATGCTATGGATCAGAAAAATCAATATTATACAAACTACCATTTTACCTACATCTGTATAGATTAATGCAGCCCCTATTCAAATTAAGGCAATATTCTTCAAAGAGCAAAGAGTTATAAAATTTGTGTGGAATCATAAAAGACTCTGGAGAGCCAAAAATATACTGAAAAATAGGAAACTTGGAAACATCTCATTACCTAACTTGAAGCTGTGTTATAGCTATAGTGATCAAAACAACATAGTGCTAAAACAAATACAAACTTTCTGACCAATGGGTCAGAACACAATGTCCAACAACAAAGCCTATATATGATTAACTAGTTTTTTACAAAGAAGCCAAGTATATGAAATGAAAATGAAGATAGCCCTCTTCAATAAATGGTTTGGGAAGAATTGGATAACCATGTATAAGAGATTAAAGCTGGATCCATATTTCACACCTTACATAAGTCAACTCAAAGTGATATAAAGTACCATTGAAAAATGCTTCAGAATCAAAACTAAATAAATGGGGCTTCATTAAACTAAATAATTTCTGTATGGCAAAATAAACATAGGCTAAAACTAAAAGCTAATTGAGTGGGAGAAAATATATGTATTCAACACATCAGGTAAAACGTTTGTTTATATCCAATATATACAAAGTATTCATAAAGATTAACACCCCCACATAAAAAGCTAGAAAACCCATCAAAAATAAGGAGAGGAAATGAACAGATATCTTTCCAAGACCAAAATGGCCATGGCTACATGAAAAAAATGCATCATTACTTATCATTAGAGAAATCCAAATCAGATGATAATATGATATCATCTAACACCAGTGAAAATGACACATATCAACAATACTGAAACAATCTGTGTTAGTGAGTGAAAAAGAAACTCTCATTCACTGCTGATGGGAATGTTGACTGGTTCAATCCCTAATGAAGAACATTATGGAGGTTTCGCTGTATAATAAATATAGAGCTGCCATATGACTTATCAATTCCATTTTGGAGTATCTATCCCTAGGACATAAAAACAGTTATTTAAAAGGATGTATGTACACCACATTCATTGCATCACTCAAACAATAGCTAAGAGTTGAAATCAACTTAGTATCCAACAACAGATGAGTGGAGCATAAGCAAGTGGTACATATGTACCACTTAGAGAATTACATAGTTCTAAGAAATGATGCAATCATGCAATGCACTGCAACACAGACGGAACTGGATGATATAGTAAATGAAGTAAGCCAGAAGGATAAATACAGTATGATATCACGTATATGTAGTATTTAGAATAACTGCATAAGAGAATGCAGTGGTTTAAATGGAAGTTGCCTAGAATACTCTTAACCCCAGAATATAATGAGAAGGAAAGAAATAAAGAGGAAGTGGAAAATGACAGATGTGAAATAACAGAAGGCAAGTGCCAAGATGATTCAGGTAAATTGGTGATGTTAAGGAAGACAAAACTAGATATCCAAATTGCAGGATCAACAACATTGAAATCATGAGAACCTACCTAACTTTGAAAGATGACTTTTAAGATGGCAGGCTGGAAGGGAGAGGTATGGGATGAATATGGGGAACATTGATGGAGGGAAATCAACACTGGTGGTGTGATTGGAACTAAAATATTTTATGTATAATACTCAACTATTAATAACTTTAAAAGCCATGGTGCTTTAACTAAAAAATAATTAAATAAGCCTCAGGCCAGAGTGAAAGTTCAGTAGACTGGTACACATGTTTTGCATGCAGGCCTAAGTTTTATCCCTAGAAACATATATTCCCCAAGCACTAGTGAGAGTGACCCCTGAGTATCACTGGTGTGTTCCCAAGTCAAAAATAAAATTTTTCAATATTTTATGATTTTGAGTTACACCTGGTAGTGTTCAGGGGTTACTTCTGGTTCTGCACTGTGGAATCACTCCTGGTAGGCTGAGGAGGACCATATGGAATACTGGGTATTAAGCCCATATGCAAGTTAGGCCTTTACCCACTGTACTATCTCTATACCCTGGTTTTAGTTTTTTAACAAAATATTAAATATGTTTTATTTTCTAAGAAATTGACTAGTATTTTCAGTTTTTTGTTCCATAATTGCATGTCCTATATGTTTAAATTTTATCTTAAATGGTATAAATCATTGTTCAATAAATTCAAGTGAACTTTTTAAAAAGTCATGTTTTGACATTGTTGTCTGTTGTCATTGTTGTCTTTATTTTTACTTTGGTGTCACACTTCCAGCTCTGCTAGAGATCTGCCTAGTGGTATTCAGGGATCTCTGCCACGTAAAGAATTGAACCAAGACCACACACACATGCAAATTATAAGCTCTGAGATATTTCTCCAGCTCTGCCTGCCATATTTTTGCCAGATACTTTTATTTGCTCACTTCTTCCTGGGGGCTAATCTAACTTAAAGACTCTAAATATGGCACTTGTTCCTACAGACTCTTATTTTATTCTGATTTAAAGAAGATCACTAGGGGCCAGAGCGATAGCACAGAGGCAGGGCATTTGCCTTGCATGTGCTGACCTGGGATGGACCACAGTTCGATCCCCAGCATCCCATATCGGTCCCCCAAGCCAGGGGCGCATTCTGAATGCATAGCCAGGAGTAACCCCCAAGCGTCAATGGGTTTGACTCAAAAGCAACAACAACAACAACAGCACAGATAGATCACTAAGCAACAACCTTATTAAGAAAACCCATATGGGTCCATAGCAATAGCATAGTGAGTAGGGCATTTGCATTACATATGACTGACCAGAGAGATAGCGTGGAGGTAAGGCAATTTTGCCTTGCATGCAGAAGGTTGGTGGTTCAAATCCTGGCATCCCATATGGTCCCCTAGCCTGCAGGGAGCAATTTCTGAGTATAGAGCCAGGAGTAACCCCTGGGCACTGCCGGGTGTGACCCAAAAACAAAAACACAAACAAACAAACATATGACTGAATCAAGTTCAAAGCCTGGCATCTCATATGGTTTTCCAAGCTCAAGAGTGTAAAATCACCCCACGCACCATATCTCTAACCCCAGGTAAATGAGTCTGAATCAAGGTCATGCATGAAATATTCCAAACCAGGCTAAGGGTGAAACACAGGTAGTCTGGACATCTTCTACCTAGTATCTCCAGCAAGCTGCCTTCCAGAACTGTTTTTATTGTGTACAGGGCCCACACCCAGGTGGGGCGGCTATCCTGAGCCTGTCCCAGCCAGGTTTATATATAAGACAATCTCTTTTTTGGAGTAAATCCAAGTTGTAAACAAACACACAAAGGAACCAGGATGATCTTTGTTTTAGGTAAAATAAAGTTTAACCTTACACAAAAGAACCAATTCCTGAGTGTAGAGCCAGGAG
>PVKC010037262.1:0-13033 GCA_004027635.1 Crocidura indochinensis
CAAAAACCAAAAAAAAAAAAATTAAGAAAAAAATGCTATAAATAATGCTGAAGAATGGCATATTAAGCCTGAAAAAAATAGAGGCCAGAGAGATAGCATGGAGTTAAGGCATTTGCCTTGCATGCAGGACAGTGGTTCGAATCCCAGCATCCCATATGGTCCCCTGAGCCTTCCAGGAGCAATTTCTGAGCATAGAGCCAGGAGTAACCCATGAACGCTGCCAGGTGTAACCCAAAAAACAAAACAACAACAAAAAAAAAAGTCTGAAAAAAATCCCTATAAATGAAAAAATGTCACCTGAATACTTAAGACATTCAAAATAAATAGAATACCATCATTTAAAGATTATAAAACCCTTACCAAACTAAGACTAAATAAACCTTTCTTTAGAGGGTAATATAAGTGCCATATGTAACTACATAGACAGTATGCATTAAGCAGTTTGCCTTGACTTTTAAAGATGTTTTTTATGCTTCTTGCAAAACAGGTTTCAAGGCTATGAACTATAAGCTGTTTCTTGACCATTAAGCTTTGCATCATTACTTAAAATCTAAACAATATAACTGTAGGAATATTTTTACTGAGGAATTCATATCAATGTTTTATATTATGTTCCACCATTCTCTTCTGATAGACCCTCTGTAAATTTATGGGTGTCCTTTTGTATCAAGTTCCTTCTAACCTTGCTGTATTCAATATTGTTGCTATTTTTAGCTTCTGTTATTTTGAGTACATTTTGGCTTGGAGTTTTATCTATTTGGGCCTATTTTCAATGGAACCCTTCAGATCTCTTGAATTGGGTATATGCTTTCCTCGACTCTAGGAAATTCTTATCTATGGATTCTTTGATTAGTAATTTTGTGTGGCTGAATAAGTCTCAGGAACTCTGATGACTTCTGTTCTTTCAGAACTGATCTCATAGTTCTCTGGCATACTGTATCTTTTCAGACCTTTCCATCTTCTGTTAACTTCTAGAAGTTTCCTGCATTTCTTCTTAGAGCTCATCAATATTTCCCTTAGCTACAGTAGTCTGTTGTTGAGACCTTCTATTGATATTTTTAAATTTTTCACCTTAAAACAGTATTTCACCACAATTTTCAGCTCTTCCACTTCTGACTGTAGTTTTCTCATGTCACTTGTCATGTTTTCCTATACTTTACTACCTGTATAATCATTTCTTAGAGTTTATTACACATTCTCATCCATAGTGTCTTTCTAGTCATTATCTGAGTTTACAAAGCTGGTTGGTTTTAGTTGATTTTAGTAGAGCCTTAAATGCTATTATCTTCACTCACTGAGCTTAGTGAGCTTCTACAGGCTTCTTCGTTGTGTCTGCTGTGCTCTTAAGGTGAATCATGATAGTTTACCCTGTGGGAGCTCTCTATTAGGCTGGTCCTTCCTTCCCTATTGGTCCTCACCCAGTGACAAGAAGAGTAAGTGCAAGCAGTGTTAGGTATATAAGAAGTACAGCTGTTACAGAGCCCCTTTTATCTATCCCATTCTTTCCCCAGCCCTCTCCCCACACTGTTTGGTAATCTGTTTTATAATTAAAAGGTTAAGGGTTTGTAAACATTCTACACTATTCCCCCCACTTTTTTTCTTTTATAGCACTGCTGAATTAGATAATCCAATATCTGTATTTTTCTTTCTCTATTTCCCATACTATGATGCATTCTACTTCCACCCAAGGGGCAACAAACAGTAAGATGTCATCTTTTCTGACAGCTATGTAAAACATAGCTGTATATGTGTTTTATACACATAAATACTCAGCAGAACTTATTTATCCATTCATTTGTTCTTGGATAGGGACATTACCATATATTGGCTATTTTACTTAGAGTGATAATGAACAAAGGTATGCATATATCTTTCAAGTTAATCATTGTGTATTCTTGGGGTATTTGCCAAGAAGATGAATTTCTAGGTTATGTGGAAGCTCTCCTTTTCTGAAAGTTTCCTTACTGTTTTCCCATCGTAAAAATATTCCCATTGTAAAAGAGTACACACTTTTCGCATCTCTGCCAACAGTGTTCTAAACTTTTTAATATATAACTTTCTCATTTGTAGAAGGTGACTCAGGATTGTTTTTATTTGCACTTCCCTGGTAATAAGTAATGACAAATATTTTTTAATATACCTGTTGGTTATCTGTATGTCTTCCTTAAAAGTATCTGTTTAGGCCAGAAAGACAATATACCAGGTAAGACACTTGCCTTGAGTATGCCATCCAAAATTCAAAACAAAAAAACAAAAAATTATTCAGGGTTGAATTCTAGATATACAATGATTCCAACACCAATCCCACCATCCAGTGTCGACTTGCCTATACCAATATTGCCAAGTTCCCTCCCATATCACCCTCACCCCTACCCTGCCATCTTTTTTTGTTTGTTTTTTGGGTCACACTCGGCAGCACTCAGGGGCTACTCCTGGCTCTACACTCAGAAATCGCCCCCTGCAGCACGGGGGACCATATGGGATGCCAGGATTCGAACCACATTCCTTCTGCATTCAAGGAAAATGCCTTACTTCCATGCTATCTCTCCGGCCCCTACCCTGCCATCTTGACAGACAACTTTTTAAGTTTGAGGTTTGGGTCTACTAATTTCAGTGTTGTTGACTCTGTGGTATGAATATTTAGGTCTATAATTCCTAACTCCTCCGATATATCTGTGTACCCTTGAATATTAATTCCCGTTATTTCTCATCTGTCTTTCTCCCCATCCCCTCCATTCTTTCTTTCTTTCTTATACTGTGAAGCCAAGGGTAATCTAGATTCCCATTTAAACCTTTACATTCCTTCATCTACTTGTTCTAAATACCACAAATAAGTGAGATCATCCTATATCCTTCTTCTGGCTTACTTCATTTAATGTGATATCTTCCAGTTTTCATTCATGTTGCAGCAAATTGCATGATTTAATACTTCCTTATACTGAGTATTATTCTGTATATATATCACACCTTTGTGGTTCCATTCATATATTATTAAGCATCTAAGTTGATTCAAAATCTTAGGTATTGGACTGCTGCAATAAATAAGCATGTACATATGCCCATATATATTTCCTTTTGAATGGTTTTCTGTCCTGGAGATACTCAAAAGTCGAATTACTATGTCATATGGCAGTTCAACTCTCAATTTACTGAGAACCTACCACACTGTTTTCCATAAAGGTTGGACCAGACAGCATTCTCACCTACAATAGAAGAGGTTTTTTTTTTTATCACATCATCACCAACACAGATTGTTCCCAGTATTATTGATGTGTGCCATTCTCACTGATATGATATCTCATTTTTGTCTTGATTTGGATTCCCTAATGATATGTGATGATGAGCACTGTTTCATGTGCCTGTTGGCCATTTGTTGGTCATCCTCGGAGAAGTGTCCATTCAAGTCCTCTCTCTACTTGGGGGGAGGGGTGTGGCGTGTTGCCAGATTTTGTGTTGCTCTTTGTGAGTGATTAATGTATCTTGAATATCAATCACTTATCTAATATTGAGTGCCAATAGTTTCTCCCACTCAGTTGTCTTAGTTTTAGCCCACACAGAAAGTTAGTTTTAGTTTTGCCATACAGAAACTTTTTAGTTTGATGTAGTCCTAATTTTTTTTTTTTTAGTTTTCCTTTTATAGTCTTTCCCAATGACACTGCATCATTGAAAACTCCTTTAAATTTTAGGTCTTGGGGAATTCTACCATATTTTCCTCAATGTACTTTATAGATTAAGCTCTAATCACCATCTAATCACAAGCTGATTATTCAGGTCTGATCCATTTTGAGTTGACTTTTGTGTAAGGTGTGAGATAAGGGTCCAGTTTTAATTTCTTAGTGGTTAACCACTTCTCCCAAAACCATTTGTTAGAGAGGCTATCTTTCCCCTGAGCCTGCCAGGGCCAAACCCATTGATGCTCAGGGGTTATTCCTGGCTCTGCAGTCAGAAATCGCTCCTGGCTTGGGGGAGACCATATCAGGTACTGGGGGATCACCATAACCCCTGCTAGGCTAGCACTTGCAAGGCAGACGCCTTACCTCTAACATCACTACTCTGGACCTGAATTTCATTACTTCTAACTGCCCTTTTCAGTCTATCTATTTCCTCCTCATTCAATTTTGGGAAATTATATCTTTCTAGGAATCAGTCCATTTCTAATAGGTTATCAAGCTTAACAGAGTAGAGTTCATTGTAAGCTTTCAAGGTATCTTGGATTTCTAGGAGTTCTGTTGTAATTACTCCCCTTTTATTTTTTTTAAAAGTGCTCCAATTTATCCAAACTTTAATAAGAACTTCTATATGCATGTTAACTGCTACTGAAAATGAAAGCATTAAAATTAAAAAATTTGAAATTGTGACCAGAGCAATAGTACAGTGGTAAAGCATTTGCCTTGCACATGGATGGACCTTGGTTCAATCCCCAGCATACCATATGGTCCTGTGAGCCAGGAGCAATTTCTGAGCAAATAGGTAGGAGAAAACCAAGCACAGATGTTTATGTGTCCCTCCAATTTTTTTAATTGGAACTTAAGTATATTCAGGGCTGAAGAGAGTTCAAAGGATTTAGGTATGTGGAAATACATGTCTGATCACCAGCACCAGTCCCCTGAGTACTGAAGAAGTGACCCCAAAATTCAATTGCCCTGTGAACTAGGTGTGGCCTCAATTAGTACCCCACAAAAACATTGAAAAAAAATCTAAAAAGTATATTGAAGTCATTCGAGTGTAACTTATATAGATTTCTTCTAAGTTATGAGAATTCAATAAATAAATAAAAGAGGTCTTTTCTCTGCATGGCCAACCCACGGGGACCCCTGGTACCCCAGATGGTCCCCCATGCCAAAAGAGATTCCTGACCTCTCACCTCAAGCTTGGTGTGACCCCCAATAAAAAGATACAGGGAAAAAAATGCAGGGCCAGGACAGTGGCATGATGGAGACCTCAGGTTCGTTCCTCAATAGCTCATGGTTCCCTCTGAACACCACCAGGCACATTTTCCCAGTAAGGTACACCCAAAAGTAAAAAGAAAGACATCATTGAATCTATAGGTAAACAAAATATTGTCAGCTGTCTGTTTCTTGGAGTAGAGCTTTCCCAAGCTCCTGTAAAACGATCCCAAAATTACTACTAAGACAGTAGTAAGCGCAGATATAAGGATTATGGCTAATTGGATTCTGGATCATTATTTTCCATGTTGGCCTCCTCAGGAAGCCGTCGATGGTACTTGCCATAACTATAAATACATTGAAAGGCTTTTGTTCTTGTTCTAGACACTGCTTCCTTTGGCTGTGTTTCTCCCAAGTACAACTGGTGCAGATATCTTCTTCCGAGTCAAAGTATCTATTCTTTCAGGTTTTTCTACATAGTCAGAAGTGTTTCCACACCCCTCGCTGAACACAGACTCCTCAGGTTTCCAGTCTTGTTCCTGTTGCAAAGATGAATAATCCAATGGAAGTGAAGAGGGTTTGATATTAGGGACCAGAGTCAAAGTTCTAAGGTTCTTGATTAAACCTTCTGCAAAAACAGCAGAAGCATCGGGATCCTGGGAAGTTTCCACAGAGGACCCACGAATTGAGTAGGCAGCTGAATCCCTGGGAAATTTCGGGAGTCATAGCACAGAAGAAGCCTGGTCTAGAACTTTGGGTTGCAAGCCAATAGCTCCCTAAGTTACCTGAAGGAGAGCAAAGACTGAGTCTCCCATTTTATTGTTAATTTGATTTATTTGGCACATTTTCTTTTTTTTCTTCCATGTGTAGCTCATGGTTTTTCTATATTTATATTCTTTTGAAGAACTAGCTTCTGCTTCTGTTGATTCTCTGTATTGCCTTCTTGGTTTCTATATGATTGATTTCAGCTCTGGCTTTTTAAAATATATTTTATTAATTTTTTATTTAAATAGCATGCATCATATCATTGACATAGTTGATCATAAAACATTTGTTTCCATGTAAGTGGTAGTGAAATCATTAAGAAAAAAAAAAGAAGTGAGTAGGGTATTTGCCTTGCATAGAGCTGACCTGAGTTTGATCCCCAGCATCCTATATGGTCCCCTGAGGCTGTCAGGAATAATTTCTGAGTGCAGAGCCAGGAGTAACCCAAGCACTGTGGGTGTGCTCCAAAAAAAAAAAAATAACAAAAACAATAAAAACTTAAATGTGTTAACACTTAGCAACAGATTATCAAAATCCATGAGGTAAAAACTTGATAAAAAATTATCAGTCTTTCTGATCCATAATTGTCATTAGAACATTCTATATACCCCTATCACTACTCAATAATAAGTATTTGAAGGATCAGCAAAGATATAGAAAAACTGGTACCATCAAACAAATAAACCTAACTGACATATATAAAAAAATCAGGAAGTTGAATCAAAAATAAATGATATATTGAAATTTTCACAATATTTTTAAATAATCCATGGCTAAAAAGAAAGAGTAAAGGGTAATCTTAAAATATTTTAAACTATATAAAAATGAAAGAGTACAGGAATTAAGGTAGCTTGTCTTACATATTACAGACCTTAATTCAGTCCCTTACATCACATATAGTCTTCCAAACAATGCCAGGAACTATCCCTAAATTCAGTGGTCTGAGTTAGCCTGAATACATCTAGGTATGTCCTAAAAGTCCTCCTCTCTCCCCCCCAAAATAACAAAAATAATTCTATGGACACTCTGAAATTAAATAAGGCTGACCTAAGTACAACAACTCAGAAGCACAGACTGCAGGTGTAGCACACACATACATGCACATACAATAACACATTTTAAATGTGGGTAGAAAGTATATGTTTATATATTTCAGAGACTAATGCAAAACAATGTATAAGAAATTATATTGGCATTACCTTTTCCCTAGCCATTTAAATGTCCATTTATACAAACTTTTAATTTTATGTGTATAAAAGTTCACAATGAAGTTTATAAATCCTAAATTTATAAATCCAATAATATTAAATTCTCAAACTGATATTAAACTAATCAAACCATCCCTATCAAAAACTATAGATAAATCAGCTTAGAATACCTACCTATAGATATCTAAATTTATCAAACAGTATAAAATGTAATTTTAAAATTTTCAGTACAGGAAAATAAGAGATACTCACCCAATTGCCCAATAGCATTTCTACTATAGATCTGCTACATTGAGTATCCACTTTTATAAAACCGAAGTAACTAACACTGAACCAACCTTCAAAGTAATTATCACTCTCTTAAAAATAGGAGATACATGGGAATTCTGGATAGGGGTGGGAAGCTAGCAGAATTACTCAGCCAGGTGATTCAAGTGCACTGGTGCTTGAAAACCATGATGAGGTACACCTTGGTCAGGGTCATGAAGTTTTGTTTATTTTGGTTTTTATGATTTTGAGGATACCCAGTGGTACTCAGGAATCACTCCCGGCTCTGCACTCAGGAATCACTCCTGTCAGTGCTCAGGGAACCCATATGGGATGCCGGGGATCAAACTCAGGTTGGCTACTTGTAAAGCAAATATCCTACACTCTGTACTACTGATCTAGCCCCAAGCCATGAAGTTCTGGGAATAAACTCAAGAAGAAGCACGAGCTGTCTCTACATAAAGAGACCTATATGTTACCATTTGCGCTCTCTTCTTGGATTCATTTTTTCTTTATGTTGTCAGTTTTGAGGCAAAACAAATACCTAGGAATAAAAGCATAATGAAAAACAAATATAGAATTTAGAAAATGATTCCTGACCATAGGGTTAGGATTAAGCTTGAGCACCACCTGATATGAACCAAAAACAGCAACAACAACAAAAAACTTCATGGCAATAGGTTATCTTTCAAAAATATATTATCTCCTGTATATTCAAGATGATAAAAATGTATTCGATAAAAATGTATTCAAGTTATAGTCACAAATATTTAAGGATAAGACGTAAATATTTGTTTCATTAAAAGGTAGTATCAGATTTGGGACCAGAATAGTACAGCAAGTAGGGTGATTATCTTTTACAAAGAAGCCAATTTCAAACGCTGCCACTCCATATGGTCCCCCAAGTTCTACCAAAAATGATCCCTAAGAACAGAGTCAAGAAAAAGCCCTGAGCACCACTAGATGTGCCCCCCCAAAAGTTTTATGATTGCTATGAGCAGTTTATTAGTTATTTACTATTGCCTGAGATATTTTTTCCAAAGTAAAGCACTTTAACACACAATATACAGTAGGGAAGACAATTGCCTTGTTCATTGCCAAGCCCAGTTCAATTCCTTACACCTATATGCTCATCCACGCTTCAGAAGGAGTGATCTCTGAGCACAGAGCCAGATTAAGCCCAGAGCAAGACTAGCTACAGCCCCAGAACAAAAGAAAATAATACCTAGAACAAAACATCGATACCTCCATTTCTGAGGGTCATAACTGGAATGCGCCTAGAACAAAACATTGATACCTCCATTTCTGAGGGTCATAACTGGAATGCGTAGATGTCAGTAGCTCAAGGTCCCTCACAAGCTTATGAATGCATTGGTCAGGATTAGAGTCTTCTCAAGGTTTAACTGAGAAAAGATCTCTGTCCAATTCACTCATTATTTGTATGGCAAGATTCAATTTCCAAAAGTTCAGAGGACTGAAAAATCTCAGTTATTTTCTGCTGGCTACTGAATGACCAAAGGTCCCCTTGAGTATAAATGGTGGCCCTTTCAAAAGGTCAAGTCACAATCTGAAAGCTGGTTTCACTAAAATGAGCAAGGAAGCAAGCAAGTGCCGGGGCAAGGGGGGAATCAATCAATCATGCAGAAGGCATATGAAAAGACATTAGTGTGTCTCATCAGGAAAATAAAAATCCAAACAAAATGAGCTTCAATAGTCTATTTTAAATAGTTATTAACGATAAGAAAGAAGCATGAGAGACTATGCCAAGCAAATGGAACCCAGTATAGTGTTGGTGATGTAAACTTCACTGGTTAGTATGGAAAACAGTACTGTATTTCCTAAAACACATATTAGAAATAATATATCATCATTCTTTTAGTTTTTGGGTCATACCCAGTGATGCTCAGGGATTATTCCTGGCTATACATTCAGAAGTCTCTCCTGGCTTGGGGGACCATATGGGATACCAAGGGATTGAACCTCGGCCCTTCCTAGGTCAGTGTGTGCAAGGCAAACACCCTAACAATGCACGACCACTCTGGCCCCTCAGATATTATTCTTTAGATAAACAATGTTTGGTGTTTAGCCAAAAATGTGAAAACACTAATTGATTCAAAGAGAAACCTGTACTGCTTTGTTCACTGCAGCATTATTCAAGATAGCCCAGAATTATGGGGCCAGAGTGATGGCGTAGTGGTAGGGCATTTACCTTGCCCATGGCTGACCCAGGACAAACTGCAGTTCGATCTCTGGCCGGCCCATATGGTCCCCCAAGCCAGAAGCGATTTCTGAGCACATAGCCAGGAGTAACCCTGAGCCATCACCGGGTGTGCCCCTCCCCCAAATAGCCCATAATTAGAAACAAAAATAATGTATTTTCTGGTATATAAGATGACTTTTGAAACGGAAAAAGTCAATAGAAAATCGGGGTCATCTTATATGCTGAGTATATCCCGAAAAACGTTTTGATATTCCGCTAAGCAAAAAACATCTAGATATCGCCACGAAATGAATTTTCCAACTCAATCCTGCACCAATCACTGCAAGGCTGCTTGGAACGCCTCTCTAACTCAGCCAATCCAAGCAGGCTTTTTATGCATGCAAATTACAAAATGTTCTGTACCTGAATCTACATTGTAAAAAGCCTGCTCAGATTGGCCAGAGTCAGTGAGGAAGTCTATTACAGTATAACCTTTGAACCTATGTTTTAACTGTAAAATTAGGGGGTCTTCTTATATGCCAGAAAATACAGTACAATGACAAATGAGATGAAAAGGTGTGGCTTGATGGGAATCATGCTGGATGCAGTCATCCAGAAGAAGAACAGATAAAGAATGATCTCCTTTACATGAGGGACGCAAAGAAGCATAGGTAAGAGAATAACAAATGGTCTACAAAACTAATAGTGGAAGAGAATAAATGATCTACTATATTCCATAGAGTAGACCATGGTACAACAGTGGAGAGAAGCAGACACTCGTCTTGGGTATAGAACACCATATGCATGAAACTATAGATAATGTTAATGTAAATTACAGTGCCTCCTCACATTATAGGCCGAATAGCATAGCTATCACTTAGTACAAGCAAAACTTTGTATTTATGGTGATATGTATGAATAGTTTATATAGATGTTGATACCTGAAACCTCCATAATGTTGCTCTAAGAGAAAAATCTTCATAAGGAAAAAAACAGAAGAAGTCACAAATTTGTATGCCCTAATTACAGAAATGACATTTTACCACTTCATCTTATTCTGTCAGAGGCAGTCTCTTGATCTAGTCAACCCTCAAAAAAAAAGAATTAAAAATAGTATGATTTCCAGGGTTCTTTTAGAAGACTATCTTTCAAAAGTAACATAATGGGGAAAAATAACTAATAAAAGAAATGGATTCTAGCAGCAGACTAAATAATTCAATTTCACAAGGCTTTAACGTTTTACTAAAAAAAAACTGGAAGCACAGTCTAAATCAACATTTCTTATGCAGAAGCCATATGTGAGTCTCTACAATATTCCAAGGGGGAGGAGGGACACATGTGAAAAACAGAATAAAGGGGAGGGGTCACGGGATAAGACTGGATGATTAATCAACCAGGTGGGTCAGGAGGTGGACCCATAGGAGGGACCCATAGGAGGTCGCCTTTGGAAAAAGATCGAGAAACACAAAGCTATTATGTCCTTGGGTTATCTATACTTCTTCTTTATGCCTTTTGGAAAGGATTATCAAAGATTAGAGGCACTTGGTCAAAATGCCTTATTTTATAAGTATCAGGAAAGGTTAACACAAACAGATATGATGGGGAAGAAAAGATAGTTCTGCCTTACATGTGGGTAACCAGGGTTCTATCTCTGGCATTAATATATGGCACCATATGCCTTGAGCTCCCATCCCCATCCAACAGCAAATCAGGAGTAATCCCTAAGTGCAGAGCCAGAAAGAAACTCTGAGCAGTCTAGTGTGGTCCACAATCAAACAAATAAACAAAGTCAATAAACTTTATATAAATTTACTGGTCTAGCCCTTTTGGCACTACAGAAACTCCTCACTTAACGACCAAGTTCCCTTTCAAAGACTTGGCCATTAAGTGAATTGGTCGTTAAGTGAGGAACTGCATGTACTGTACACAGTAGTACAGTATATGCATAGTACTTGACAATACAGTATTCTAATTAAGTAAAACAACGAGAAAGATCAAACTGAAAACTTCCACTTGTTTTAATTTGCATAGGCTGTGTAATTTACACACAGTACTGCAATGTATTACAGGACATAAAGTTAGTAAAGTAGGTACATTAAAGCACCAAAAACCACAGTACTGTACTGTAGAGTGTACAAGATGGAAAAAGGATATTTAAAAGAAAATAAAATGGTGAAGAGATGGTCGTAAGTGCAAGTGGACGCTAAACAGGTAGGTCGTTAAGCAAGGAATATCTGTATAGTACTTTGCTTTTGTAATTAATGTTTTGTAAGATCAATTATTTCTTCAAATAGTCTTAAAAGGCAATAAAATCAAAAGAGGGAGAGATGATATGGAAAGAAAAGAGAAGGAAGAGATGAAAGGAGGGGAATGAGAGAAAAGGGGCAAAGGAAGGATGGAGATGGAATAAAGGAGAAAGAAAAGTGTAAATGGAAGAGGAAGAGGGAAGTAGAGCAATAAGAGAAAAGAAAGTGTAAGTAGAAAAGGTGAGAAGGGAAGTAGAGAAGAATGAAAATAAGTTGGAGAGAGAAGAAAGGAGAAAAGGGAAGGAGAGAATGGTGGAAAGAGAGGTGGGAGGGGAGAACAAATAGTGCAACAGAGGATGTATTTGGCCTTCAAATTCTAAAATGCTGGCCATTCCAACTTCACATAGCATTGCCTTAATAGAAACTCTGTAAAGCTAGGACTATCCATATTTGGCCTGACACTAAATAAAAAAAAAATTATTTCCTGTATAATAAAGGCTATCAAGTGGCCAGCAAACATATGAAGAGATTATTAGTTATTAGGAAAATTAAGGTAAACCCTAATGTGCTAACACTATATATCCACCAAAATGGTTAAAGTGAAAAAGGCAATCCTAAATGGTACAATTATTTGGAGGTGTCAGAATGATAGAATATAGTTAATAACTTAACAGAACTAATATGAAAAAATTTTGGTAGTGCATGCCAGAAATACATATCTCCATATTCTATAATATAGTTTTTGTTAGCATGTATATAGTGAACAAAAATGTATACTTTTAAAAAAATCTTCAGAGAAGTGCTACTGATTAAAAACCCAGGAACTGTTGAGAACAGTATGAGAAATAACATTTGCTGTAAAACTTGCATAAATATTACAAACCACAACTCTAAGTAAAATTAGGACACAGATACTATAACATTGTATTAAGTCAGTAAGTAAATTCATCAACACTGGAAAGAGAGAAAAATGGTTATCTTTGGAAAAGAGTCACAACCAACATATGACTTTTTGGATGCAAGTAATGCTGTTATTTAAGATAGGTACTAAGTACTTGCTTATGAAGACTAAAAATTCAATGAATTGAAATTAAATTTTTTAAATTAGCATTACTGGGAACCAAGGCCTCTCATCAGTAAAGTCTGATCATGGGATTCATGGATTTTTCTGCATGTCTATTTTTATTTTAAAATTGCTAGCCTTACACCAGTTGACCCAGATTCTATCCTTGTCACCATACCACCATATAGTCTCCTGAGGAGACTCTGCGAGGAGTATGTTCAGAGCACTGCTGAGTGTGGCCTAAAAACCAAACACAATTCTCTCATTCTCTTTCTCTTTCTGTCTCTGTGTGTCTCTGTCTCTCTCCTCTCTCTTCATCCCCTCTCCTCTCTCCCACCTCTCCCCCTCTCTGCTCTCTCCCCCTTCCTCCTTTTTTCCCTCTCTACCCTTTCTCTCCC
>PVKC010037263.1:0-13026 GCA_004027635.1 Crocidura indochinensis
GGGCAGCCTGCCGAGCCCTCCCACTCTACTCCGCAGCGGACGAGAGGACCTCGGAGGCGGCCCCAGTCGCAGCCGTGCGTCCTGGGCCCTGTCGCCGGCCGGGCCGTCGTCCTCCGTGGGCCCCGACTCTCCCTCTCCGCCCTGCCTGCGACCCTCCCTCGGTCCCCCAGGAGGTAAGGCTGAGCCCGGCGGCTTGGACGCGACTGCGAGGTCGAGTGGATGGGGGTGGCCTCCCCGGACCCCGATTGCGGGCTTGGAGCGCGCCTGGACTAGGGTCTATGGCTCTCTCGCTCGGCCCCATTCTCCCCTGCAGCTCGGCTTGCAAGCGTTTTTTTTTTTTTTTTTTTTTTTTTTTTTGCAAGATCCAGCCGAGCTGCAATGCCTCCTGGCCAGCTTTTGGGGTGCAGCGAAGGAAGGACGCGCCTTGCAGCCAGCCCAGCGTGCGCTCTCGGCGCGTCCCGGGCCGGTTGGGAGGCCGAGGGCCTGGCGAGCCAGACGCGCATAGCCTTGGTGGGCTTGAAGACTTTGGTGAACGCTGGGCTCCAAAGGGGTGCCAGCTACTGGCAAGAGTGTGTGTGTATGTGTGTTGGGGAGTGTCGTTGAGGTTCGGGGAATTCACTTAAGCCCCGTTGTGCATGGCCTCAATCCATCTTGGGAGATCAATACTTGGAAAGTGTCAGCCAATGTCTCCCCATATCCCAGGCTGTAAGTTCTTGCAAAAAGAAAAAAAATGCAGATTACAAGGTTCTGAAAGTTTGAGGACCTCCTCACCAGTTCCACTGGATGTCTCCATTGTCTTTCCTTTCTTTGAAAGCCTAGAGATTTGACAGAGGTTTCCAAGATCGCTGCCTCTTGGGTGCCCCTAGCATCTATAGCCAAGAAGATGCTGGCAAGGGGGTGGTGGTGGGTGGGAAAGAGTCTGAAACCTGCCCACCCTCTGAGCTAGTTGTTAGAACAGGAGTTGAGTGGCACTGACAGTTCTCCTGTGGAGGCTAACTTTGCTTCCATGACTGTGAAAAAGTGGAAAGCAAGCACCTGGTGCCAGCCTTTTTAACCCTATTTAGGAATAGTTTTTCAGGTTTTTCTGGGCCATCAAAATAAAAACAAGCAGGCTGCCTTTCTTGCTTAAGACAGCAAACTATTTTATCTTTTTTTTTTTCTACCCCACCGTGTTCTGTGCAAAATCTGGCACACATCTGTGGGAACGCTGCGTGGCTGGCTGTGGTTTGAAGACAACAAACCGGTCTATTTTTTGCACAGACACATTTGATAGTAGAATCAGCGTGTTTTTTGTTTTTTGTTTTTTTTTTTTTTTGCAAGAGGAATGGCTGGATTTCCATTTTCCGCATTTCCCGGTTGCTGTTAGGGATAGTTGTTTAGTGCGACAGACACAGTCAGTGGGATTAAAGTGGAACTAGAGATACTAGTCATGGACAATATCTGCATTCACTCTTACTTAATTTAGTGATGCCTCAACTGTTATTTTAATGTAAAGGCAAGATAATGATAAGCAAAATAAAAATGTGTGGTAGCATTCTGTTGATTTCTCAATGAAATTTAATCTGTAATATTATGAGAGACTGTGCAGCTATAAAAAGTCACTGATTGAACAGGGAGTTGACAGTATTTTGTCAAACTCATACTCTGTAAAAACACTTGCAGTAGTGCTTGGGAATACTGTACCAGGTACGTGTCAGCTGCCTTAATTTTAAACTATTTTCAGTTTCTGTGTCTTTTTCTATCTGGAAAAGCCCAAATTAAAAAGAAAATCCCAGATTGTGGTCTATTTTAAGTCTGTAGGTTAATTTTAGATCACCATTGGGGAAGGATTTTTATTTTGCTTATAGCTGAGAAGCTGTTATGTTGATCTTACACATGGTAAAAATGAATTTAGTGAACCTTAGGGAGTGGACCTAGAAGAGTAAGAATATCGCCCTGAGGGGCCGGAGAGATAGCATGGAGGTAAGGCAGTTGTCTTTCATGCAGAAGGTCATTGGTTTGAATCCCGGCATCCCATATGGTCCCCTGAGAGTGACAGGAGCAATTTCTGAGCATGGAGCCAGGAGTAACCTCTGAGCACTGTCAGGTGTGACACAAAAACAAAAAAAAGAATATCGCCCTGAGCCTATTTGGATTCAGTTAAGAATGTTAATGAGAAGAATGCAGTGTCCTTTTAGGCCATGTGGTGTGAGACTGGCCATCTGGTCACCTGGACTCACTCAAAACTATGTCTTCAAACCATTTTGTTCTCTGGATTTAGAGTAATATTTCCAAGTTATAGTTGCAAAACCTTTGCTGATACAGCAAAGACTGATCACTCTTTTTACTTTGAAGCAATAGAAGTCGAATCATAAGGCCTTCCATCTCTCCACCAGAGCTTATTACACTTAGTCCTGCTTTTAAATCTTTTTGAGCGGGATTTTATAGATCTATAACAATAACTATACTACCCAGAATGGAAAGAAATCTCCTTGCCATCTATCATATTCGGCACAACAATTGTTGTTTGCTACCGAGATGTTTCCAAAGATTGGCAGGAGATAACTTTCAGGTTGGTTTCTCCTTCCTGCCCTTTAACTTTGAAGTGTCATCTTTTCCATTCCTAAGCAGTTTACTTAACTAAGTAAAGGGAGCCTGTTGTTAACTCCTGGAGCCCTGCAGAAACGACCTGCGATAGACACTGCGTGGCAGTAGGTGGTGCTATGGGTAATGCTGGAGTGAAGGCAAGGGGATGTCTGACTGGACCAGAGGGAGCAGTGATTCAAAATACATTTTCATTGTGCAGACATGTATTGTCTTCTTAGGAATAACTTTTAAACATATTCTTTTCTCTTTCCTATACTTTAAGATCATTCATTGAGCTAGAGTTTTCTCTCTAAAAAAAACCTGCAATCAAATCATCCTCCATGTATGTGGGATATAAAGAGACGTAGTAGGGAAACAACAAAATGCAAAAAGCAACAAAATCAACTTGTCTATAGAACTGAGTTGACCATGGCAGTGAGATTGTGGGGAAGGTTTGGGATTGGCTGGTGAGTTGCAAGGGGAGATGTGGGGTTCACTGAGACAATAGTGGAAAGATGTGGACACTCTAGTAAGGGATCTGGTGTTGAAATGTTGTATTCATAAAACTCTATATTAGTGTTGTAAAATTGAAAGCCAGATGACTAATATAAAATATGTAACTGTACCTTTTATTCTTATTTTCTCATAATAGAAGATTGATGAGTCTGAAATTAGAGGATCTCGGATGGATATGATTGTTTTTAATTGTTGTTGTTTTCCCCTTGCTTAACATTTTGGAGAGAGAACCAAGATAAGGAACCTAATTTCATCCTGATGTTATTTAAGAGAATAACATTCTTGGGTTAATTTGGATTTATCCTAAATTTTATCCTTTTGCTTTTTGTGATGTAGTGAAACAATTTAGAATAAAGACCATGACATTTTGTAAAGCGATCTTAAAACTAGGATTTTTCTGGAGACCCCTGTAGGCCAGCCTTAAGACTGGCCTGGTTCTGAGCAATGCTCCTTCTCTTTGATTGCTTAATATAGAATAGTAACTTTTATTCATTCATTTTTTTTAAATGTGCCTATGCAGAAAGGAACAATGCCATATGGTATGACTGGTGCATATGGAGGTAAAAATAACGAATCAAACAATCCCAATATCCTGGTTCTAACATGAACTCAGAGCACAAGGACTTACCTACTAGAATTTCCTTCTAAATAGATTCAAAAAAAAGGCATGGGGAAAACTGCCTGTGTCAGTCTTTCTGTAGGTGAGGGAAATGACTTGCCTCAATTACCTAGATTATATCTAGGTATTTTATTTATTTTAGTCATTTTTTGTTTTGTTGGGGGGGGAGGGGGAGGCACGCCTGGCTGTGCTCAGGACTTACTTCTAGCTCTGTGCTCAAGAATCATTCCTGATGGGGTTCAAGCTTAAATTCAAGCCCGGGTTGTCCTCATGCAAAGCAAGTCCCCTACCCACTGTAGCTCCAGCCCCCTTTTAAACATTTATTCTTTTTGCCTCCCAAGCAGGAACCACTCTTTGCTGTACTCAGCCAACTGGGCAGGATAGTTCAATGCTCAGCAGCAGAGTAGTGTTGTTTGGCCTGGAAGTACTTTGGGCCTCCATGGCCACATGCCTTAGTGTTTTTCGAGGTCCTGTGTTGTGGAGTTCAAAGTCAGGCAGGTGTCAGCACATGACAGTGAGCTCCCTCCCCAGGTCCCAAAGTTGTAATTATTTTCTCTTGATTGGTTTTGGGGCAACTTTTGTCAGTGCTTAGGACTTATTCTTGCCTCTGTGCTCATGAATCACTTTGGCAGGTTCAGGATCCTGTGAGAAACCTGGGATTGAACCTTAGTTTCGATCACTCCAAACCCAGAGTTATCATTTTAACCCGGTGTGTGTGTGTGTGTGTGTGTGTGTGTGTGTGTGTGTGTGTTCATTAGGCTTTGATCTTTGGTTTTTCACATTCAGGAGATGTTTAGAACATTCTTTAGGGATTTGATACTAGTAAATCTTAGCTCTAACTTGGTGAGATGTTTTAATAGCCTGAGCAACCTTTGGTGATGAAAGATTTCAGAATAAGGGAATATGACATGTCTTTTATTTATAGCAGAACCTCCTGAGGTTTCACAGTCACTTATTAAAGTTTGCTTGTGTTTGGAGGACTGAAGAGGTCTTTTTTCTGAACTCAATAATGGCCAGTGAAAATGGCTTAGTTTATGAAACAATAAAGAATTTTGATTGTATTTGTGCTTTGTTTGCTACTTAGGTGATTTGAGGATAAAATTTGTACTTTCTCCTAGAATACAAATTACTTTCTTCCCTTTGGGTTTCAGAGAGATTTATTTGTCTTAATCAATTAAATCTATCCCAGGGATTATGATGATTAATGAAACTTTAGATTCAATTTCTATTCTATATATTCATATGAAAAGATTTTATATTTTATCTAGAGCTTAATGGACTTTATGAAAATATAAAACAACGTAATATTTAAGAAACATTCATATATGAACCCAGAGAGATACTACAGTGAATAGGATGCTTATCTTGCATGCAGCTGATTTTCTGGCAGATCTTTTGCATAATATATGGACCGAACCTTGCCAGGAGCGATCTCTGAGTGCAGAGCCATGAATAAGCCCTGAGCATTGCCAGGTGTGCACTCACCTACTAAAAATAAACAAACAAAAAAACACTCCTCTCCCCCAAACAACAGTCAAAGAAATGTTCAGACAGAACACAAGAACTGAAGGTGTTTATCAAAGAATATAAACATATCATTGCTTCTGAACTGTGAGAACCTAAATTGCGGAATGATTTGCATGGAAGAGTTTGGAGATGAAATGTAGGAGATCTTGTTTTTTATTGTCTTAAATGACATCAACCAAGAGTTAACTAGGGATCATAAAATAGGGGTGAGGCTTCCCCTCTGCTGTTATATGCCTTTTATCCTAATTTAAAACATGTTTTTTTTTTCTGGATGATCTTTTGTGATATAAAAGTTAATGAACTGATATGCTAAATTCTTAAACTGATACTAATAATAATGAACTGTGTTCATGTTTGTTCATGTAATGTTCACATGTTTTATGTTTTGGTTTTTTTTTTTTTTCATTTGTGTGTGTGTGTATGTGTTTGAGCCACACACATCAGTGCTAAAGGGGTTGTTCTTGGCTCTGCTCTCAGGAATTACTATTGCCAGCTTTCAGGAAACCATATGGGATGCTACAGATTGAAATGGGTTGACTACTGCAGGAGAAGCACCATACTCTGGTCCCAATATTCACATTTTTTCATTTTAATTTACTTTATTAAAAGAGCATATATCACATCGTTAACGTAGTTGATTGTAATACATTTAATTCTAGATAAGAGGGATCAAACTTGTTAAAAAATAGAAAGAAGATAAAAAGAAAGGAGGGAAGGAAAAAATAAGAAGTATAGTGACAAACAAATTTGTGAAAATTCATGGCATCTCCAAAGAGATCATTAAGTCATTGTCAGAAAGTTTAGTTAAAGCTCTTACTGGTAGTTGACCATTACGTTACTTCATTTGTTTCTGAACATCAGGTGATTTCAGCTACACACTGGCATTTAAACTGGTGTGTCACTATGGAAATGACAGTATTGAATAAATTAGGTTGACACATGGCTGCACAGTTCAGGCTTTCAAGCCACTATTGTTGATATTCTGGCTTTTGTGTGTGTGGTTGTGACTGCCAGGTCTCCAAAAAGTAGGAGAAGGTGGGAAGAAGGTACTCATACTCAAAGTCCTAGAGATTTCAGTTCCAGTATAAACACACCTGAAGTTGGTCAGATTGTCTTCTCTGCAGAGAGTTGTAGAGGAGTGGTGAAGGAGGGCTAAAGGCAAAGTGGTGATCATGTGGACTCTAGGGTTAGCCTTCCTGCTCCTCCCAAGTTTGCCAAATTTCAGCTGTGTGGCCGTTCCATCCATGATTTTTCAAGACTTGGTAGATATCTCTTTGACAACAGAGTGAGCCTCTTGAACTGGTCTGGCACAACATGGAGACGTTTTATTCGCTTTTGTTTTTGTTTTTTGGCTACACCCAGTGGTTCTCAGGGGTTACTCCAGAACTCTGTGCTCAGAAATCACTCCTAGCTGATTTAGGGGACCATATGGGATGCCAGGAATTGAACCTGGGTCTGTCCTGTGTAGATTGCATGCATACTTCCTACCGCTGCACTATCTCTTTGGCCTTTTATTTACATTTTTAATAACATTGTGCACAATAAGTCTTTAAAGCAGCATCAATGATGAACCCAACATTCAAATTTTTAAGCTTTATTGTATTTGTCCTAAGGAAACCATAGAAAATGGAACAAATTACTTTTTTCTTCCATTATGTGTGGTGACAAGAGTAAACTTTTGGATGACTAAATAGAAACTGGTGTTAAGCAGAAATTTGAAAATTGTAAACACTGGCAAAAAGTTCAGAGATGAACACAAGGAAAAGAAAACAATTGTTAGTGTTAAGCCCGGACAAGTAAGAGAGACAGCAAAAGGGTGGCAGATTCTTTTTGCACCCCCCCCCCCAGCACTTCAGCCTGGGGCTTGATATAATCCCCACCAGCCAACTACTATTCTGTAGCATTTACAAAGGGTGGGCTTCTTATAACTGACATCTTCACCCTTAAAGAGACAATATCCACCATAGTGTCTCTGTTTCCTTATAAACAATGTCATTTGAAAAGCAGGTTTTTAGAAGAATGGTAAGAATCCTGGGTCAGAGAAATGGCTGCAAGGGTCGGAGCATATGTTGTGCCTGGTGGAATCTTGGGTTTCTTCCCCAGTGACAAGGTTGCCCAAGTCCAACAGGTAATGATCCCTGAGCACATAGCCAGGAATAGCTCCAGACACTACTGGATGTGATTCCCCTCAAAAAAGTTATTATCTGTTTTATATATCAAGGCAAGATGAATCATTTTGAAAGTGTTCAGTTCTAGATTAGGTTTTTAAAAATGCAATTGCAAATTAGATGAGAAATTTTCGAGTGGTTATGTTGTAATGAAAAACAATTACCTCCTCATGAAAATAAGAAGTTTTTTTTTTTTTTTTTTTCAGAAAGAGGCACGGATATACTTCAAAATGATCACTATTGCCAGCTATTTTTTGTCCCACTGACTAAAGCTTTACAAAATTAGGCCAAATTTAATACGGTTATTGTTTCTATTATGGTTATTACATTAAATGGCTATTTTTAGAGGACCCATTGGATGCTAGCCACTAGGAATAAACAGTAGCCAGGAAAGCTTCTTTTTTGTGGCTTTACAATGGCAAATAGAGGGAAATAGATAATAAATGAAAAGAACCATTCTTTGTATCAACAATATTGTGTTTATTTACAGAATCATTTACATGTAGGAACAGAAGAGCAGTTCTGATAGGCTGTACCTTCTAATGGAGGTATATAGTAGACTGTTCCACCTAGTGCATCATTATAATTCACCCATGTGCACAGAGATTAAATTACTTAATGCTGCATTTTCCAGAATGTATCTCTATTATTAACAGCGCCTACAAGGGTGATGCTTCCTGGGCCCATGTGTTGGTACTGTACATATCTTTATTGTCAGTTTATACACATAGTGTCTAAGTACTATGCAGATGTCACCTGCATCTACCCTCTTGAGATTGTACTTTCATACTTTTCTACTTTCATGCTCGATTGTGTACTGATGCTCTCTCTGCCTTGGGTGAAGCCCATACTCTCTCTTGAGCACATTGCTCTCTTTCTTGTCCTCTCCCTCCCCTTCCTCAGATGTTACCCTTTCTTTTTTTTAATCTTATTTTATTGAAACAATTTATTCTACACAGTCCTTCATAGTTTAATTTCAGAAATACAATGAATTATGGCTCTTCCCACCACCAGTGTCAATCTCCCTTGACCATTAGTCCCAAAGTGCATCTTATCCCATCACCCTTTGCCCCCTGGCTGCCAGTATAGCAGACTCCTTTAAGTTTAGATTGTTAAAGTTTAGGTCATTTGATTCTATTATTGTTGAGGTTGGCTTGAATATTTAGTTCTATCCTTATTTATTTTCCTGCCAGTGCATCCAAGATCACTTGGCCCTTGGCTTCTAGCCTTTCTTTGTTCCTTTCTTCTTAGTTTTATCAAATTATGAGAGAAGATGTGATGAGATAAAGTAATTTGTGTCCCAAGATTCTATGAAAAGGTGGAATCCCTAATTTAAATGATAAGAGATAAAAAAAATAAAATGTACAAAAAGGTGTGTTTGTGTGTGTGTGTGTGTGTGTGTGTGTGTGTGTGGCAATTTTGTTTTCATTTTGCATAGACACAGCAAAATATAAGGGAAATAAAAAGGAAAAACCTTTGGCCTAAAAACAGGGAGATTGGGGCCTGAGCAGTGGCCCAGGCTGTGAGGCGTCTGCCTTGCATGCTAGCCTAGGATGGACTGCGGTTCCATCCCCTGGTAACCCATATGGTCCCCCAAGCCAGGAGCGATTTCTGAGTGCATAGCCAGGAGTAACCCCTGAGAGTAACCGGGTGTGACCAAACAAACAAGCAAACAAACAAAAAACGGGGAGACCTTACTCATGAAACATCCTGGCATAAGACCAACTACAGGTCTTGGGGCTACAGACTCTGGGCATACTAAGTTGTCTAACCCTAACGTCTTTCTCTGTGGTTCCAGTAAAGGCTCTTTACAATCACGGCTATCACATTCAGATTTCTGTAATTACAGGTTTCTGAAATTAGGTTTCTGTAACTAGTTTTTGACAAATAAAAGTAATAAAAATGCCTAGCTGTGTATGAACATCACAGTTAAAGTAGTTGCTGTCAAAAGTGTAGTCATCTTTATTCATCCAAGTTTGGTGGCCTGTGAATTGTCCTAGAAGATAATTTGAAATGAAACATAAGTTAATGAACAGAACATAGGGGACCACTGGAAGGTGTGAACTAAAAGGACGACCTGTTTCAAATCTTTGGGGCAAACAGTACTTGCCTTTGTTAGAAACAAGAGTCCAAAAGCGGAGGATCCAGATTTAGATACATATTTGCAGGGCCTTACAGGCTCTGGGGGAGTTCTTGTTTATTCTAAATGTGGTGGGAGCTGCTGGGGAGTATAATGCATAAGGGCTCTGGCTCAAATGTATGTATATGATCTTTCCCTCCTGCATTTTTGTTTTTGGTTTTGGGGCCACACCCAGTGACGCTCAGGGGTTACTCCTGGCTATGCACTCAAAAATTGCTCCTGGCTTGAGGGACCATATGGGACACTGTGGGATCGAACCGCGGTCCATCCTAGGTTAGCTGCGTGCAAGGCAATCACCCTACCCCTGCCCCATTGCTCCGGCCCCATCCGCCTGCATTTTTGATGATACACATCTGGAAAAGAATTTGTGCAGGTGACCAGTTAGGAGACTATTGTGGTGAGTAGGCTTAGTTGAGCTAGAAGGAAAACCAACATGGAGAGAACTTGATATTTTCAGTATTCTTAATTTCCTGGTACCTAGTACACTGTTGATTAAATGATGGGTCCTTATTTTTAAGATATTAAGAAAGAGAGCAATCTTTACACACATCACTATTATGATATGGGTCTTGATTTTAAGGAGCAAAATGGAAAAATAGATCTGTCTTAGAATCGGTGAAATTTAGTGTTCTGAAATCAAGCTAAGATAATTGACCTGCTTGTATTTTTATTTCTCTTTGTATCACAATACTAGTTAGATCCTGTGCTTTAGAATGACCTGGGTTCATTAATGGTGAACTACTTGAATGATAATTGGGAAGCTGGTGTGAAATCCTAACTTTAAATACACATATAAAGTTCTGTGACAATTTGTTGCTACCAGATGCATAATAAACTCTAGGTCTGAGGTCATTGAAACTGGGATAGGTTAACTTGGCCAGGTTCAAACTTGGTCATGAATAACCTTGTGTAACATTGAGAAGAGATGACAGAGCCCATGACATAAAGCTGTAGTTTTATATTTTCCTGTTTATACACTGGGAGCAGGGCAGAGGGAGAATAGCCATGAGAATTTCAGGTCCACAAATAAGAAATCTGAGTATTCTGTTTCAGTCTTGGTGAGGAGAAAGATTGGCTTTCTGTGGCAATAAATTGAGGCTATTTGACCTCAATTTATAAAATAACTTGTCTATGAAATAGGAATAATTTCACAAACTGCTTTTGAGGGAAAGCATATAAAAATGGCCAACTTTGGATCAAAATCTGTGGGACATTTTCCTGTCCCATTGTTTATTGCAATGACTATTCAACTAGGAAACGGTTTTATAGGGAGCAATTTTGTTCCCTTTGTTTCATCATCATGTGTATCACAGGAAGTCACATAGAGACTTTTTCCAGACTCTTTCACTAGCCATTCTCTTTCCTCTATCCTGCTTTGTTTTCTTACAGCCCTCATTTCTGAGTAGGATTTTACAACATGCGTTAAAGGTACTTACCCTCTGGGCTGAAAGCTAATAACCATAGTTAGAGTATATGTCTAGGATGTACCCAGCCCACACTCCATTCTTTGCATTACTTGGATTGCCTGGATATCCATGGTATTAAAAGACCCTGGAAAACATGGCATCCTCAGGCCCTTGCACTGAAGTATTGCCTCTTGCAGGCTGAGGATCACAAGTGAATGCCTGGATGTACTAAGCATCACTTGGTGTGTTCGCCCTTCTCCCCTCACCAAAAGCATTTTACCCAAATTGAAAGCCATTAAACCATGTAAACTTTTGGAGCCATTTACAGGGTCCAAACAAACAGTTCAGGCCACATTTGAAGGATTAATAAGTATTTATGGAATTGAAGAGTGAGAAAACACTACTGACCCGCATATGCACCTGGAAAGCACAGGTCAAGGGCCTAATAACCAGCAAGGTTCTTCGATTTATTTCTTTGTTTATAGTGACAATTTCCCAGGGCTGCTGGAAATTGAGGAAGGGTCTAGGCAGGAGTCAAATCCTCAAGGTCTCATCATGTTAGACATATGCTCTACAGCTTGAGCCATTTCACTGGCCCCATGACTTTGTATTTTGTGCTTTGACATAATCTACTTGCCAGCTGAGATGCATGTGCCTGAGATATGGCAGGAACATGAAAGCATTTTTTGATAGAAGGTTTTGAGGAAACTTTGGTAGAGGAGAGGGAGAGTTCATATTTGGCAGTGTGAAGTTCTGGAGATAATAGGGCATGCTTGTTTATCCTGGTATTTTTCAGAGTCCTTTCCTTTGTGTTCAAATTGAACATCATCTAAAACCTACCTAATGTTTGAAATGTCAGTTTACAGGTATCTAACTTCTGTCAAAGTACAAGAGTAAACATGATTAGGAATTGTACCTGACATGAAAGAAAACGATCTATAGTCATCTGAGGCCTGGGCACCACTCATAGAACAAGTAGTCTGACTATGGGTTATTACCCCACCATTTCTATCACCTTATAATGACCTGTGAGAGTATACCTCTGTAACAACTTTGGTTGGTGTGTTCATATTATGCTATTTGTGTTTTTGCAAAGGAAATTATATTTTCCAGAAAAATAAGACGTCTTATAGTTGACTCAGGATGTAAGTCAGTTACAGTACTTGCTTGTGGACAAAAATTTGGGGTAAATGTTAATAAATAAAAGAAATCTCTTATTTTCAAACTTTTGTACAGATATTTAACCCTCATTGGTGTGTTATAGATTTATTCACACAACAATGTACAAATCCACCTATATTTCCTGCCTTGAGATCAGTATAGCTCTTCTAAAATAGTTGAAAAAATAATTGGAAATTGGAAACTCAGAAATATTAGAAAAAATAATTGAACAATGGTAGCACTATTGAGTTTTGCCTTAAGTTAGAAAAAGATGAATTGGGAGGTATCTTGTACATTTAACTGTGAATTAGTCTGTCTTAATTTAGCCTGTGGTCATTCAAGTGCTTATCTATAGAAGTATTGTGAACTTCAGGAATCAGATTTTTTTTTTTTCTCAATAAGTTCAGTTCTTGTTCATTGTCCATGAGAAAGGGAGAAATCATTGTGTTAGGTTTACTTTTGTAGGATGTGTTCTAACTTGGACTATGAATCAGAAGAGCTGGCTAGAATATTTTACCAAATAGAATATAGAATAAACTATATATGTGTATATATATATAATTTTTTTTTACCAAATTTAAGGAGATACTAATTAGAATAATATTCTATTAGTTGAAAAAGTGAGGTAGTAGTTTACCTCTGTAATTTGGAACTTATTTTTTGGTAATAAATAATTTAATAAATATTTAAATTTAATAATTTTTTAATAATTTAATAAATAATTTTGGGGAGTTTTAAATTTTGGGCTATCCTCAGAGCTTCTCAGAAATTTTTCTTGGTTCTGCATGCAATAATTACTCCGGGAAGTTTTAGGAGATCATATGTGATGCCAGGGATTAAGGCTGGGTTAGCTATGTACAAGGCATGTGGCCTACTCACTGTATGATCTCTCTGGCTCCAGGAAATTGGTTTTAAGCTAGTGTT
>PVKC010037264.1:0-12960 GCA_004027635.1 Crocidura indochinensis
ATGTACAATACAATTACGTTGTCCCTCAAATCCCCAGTTGTAGTACATACTATTTCTTAGCAGCACACAATATTCTAAATATATTAGACTTATGTAACTCCTTAAACATTGAGGGTAAAGTACATTTATCTAGTTCCATACATATGTATACTAGTTTAAGTTTACCCCAATGTTTCAGTGGATTGTTTTTCTTAGGGATAGGAGTCAGAAAGCAGAATACACATTCTTCTCAAGCTCACATGGAACCTTCTTTAGGATAGACCATATCTTATAATATTGGATAAAATAAAAAAAATGTAAGGATCATCAGAAATACCCTATCAGATCACTATGAAACAGAGGTCAAAATGAACTGTAAGAAGAAGCAGCAGAGAAATTCCAACACCTGGAGATCAGACAACATGCTGCTCAAAAATAGCTGGATCAAAGGGGAACTCAAAAAAGAAATTAAAAAAATTCCTCCTTGAGACAAACGATAATGAAGAGAAAACTTGTTAAAATCTGTGGGACACAGCAAAAGCATTACTTAGGGGAAAACTCATAGCAATACAGCCCTATGTTAGGAAAGAGGAAAATGATGAAATCAGCAGTCAAAAGGATCACCTCAAGGAGCTGGAACAATAACAGTAAAGAAACCCAAACACCTCCAGATGACAAGAAATAATCAATAATCAAAACCAGAGCAGAAAATAAAAACAGGGAAACTAAGAAAATACAGAAAAATAGACCAGTATTCTTTTTTTGCAAGAATAAGCAAGATATACAAACCACTGGCAAGACTCACCAAAAAATAGAGGGAAAACACTCAAATAAGTAGGATCATAAATGATAGTGAAGAAATTACAACAGAACCAGGAGAAATACAACACATCATGAGGTCATATTATAAGCAACTATAATTAGGCTAGAGAACCCAGAAGAAATTGCAGTTTCCTGGAAAAATATAATCTTCCAACACTGGACAGGAGAATGTAGAAAACCTGAATAGGTCAACCACATCTGAGGAAATTGAATCAGTAATTAAGAACCTCCCCTAGAACAAAAGTCCAGGTCCATATGGATTTACAGGGGAGTTCCGTCAAACATTCCAAGAAGAATTTCTACCACTGATCAACAGGCTCTTCCAATCCATTGAAAAGACAAGAATCCTTCCTAACTCCTTTTATGAGGCTAATATCACACTCATTACCAAAGATGGCAAAGACACTGCCAAGAATGAAAACTACAGACCAATTTTACTAATGATCATAGATGCACAAATCCTCAACAAAATCTTAGCAAACCGATTCAGCAATACATCAAAAAGATTATACACCATTACCAAGTGGGCTTCATACCAGGAATGCAAGGATGGTTCAACATACATAAATCAATCAATATTATACACCACATCAATAATAAGAAAAACAAAACTCATATGATTATACCAATTGACGCAGAGAAGGTGTTTGACAAAATCCAAAATCCATTCATGTTGAAAACACTCAGCAAAATAGGTCTGGAAGGAAGTCCTCAAAATAGTTGCAGCTGCCTATGAAAAGCCCACAGCCAACATTATCTTTAATGGCAAAAAACTGAAAGCATATCCACTAAGATCAGGAACTAGGCAAGGCTGTCCACTCTCTCCACTCTTATTTAACATAATCTTAGAAGTTGTAGCAATAACAATCAGGCAAGAGAAAGGAATAAAAGGAATCCAAATAAGGAAAAGAGAACTCAAACTATCTCTTTTCACAGACAATATGATGATATACATAGAAAACCCTAAAGAGTCCACAATAAAACTCCTAGAAACAACTGATACAGCAGAGTGAGCGGCTACAAAGTCAATATAGAAAAGACAGTAGCGTTTCTCTATACAAATAATGTATAAAGGAGGAGAGAGAGATTAGGAAACACTCCCGTTTAAAATAGTATCAAAAATATCAAATACCTAGGAATCAACCTTCTAAGGGAAGTGAAGCACCTATACCAGGAAAATTTCAAAACACTTCAGAAGGAAATTGAAGATCTAAGGAAATGGAAAACAACTCATGCTTATAGAATTCATAGTAAAAATGAATATTTTACCTAAACTTCTATATATATTTAATGCAATCTCTATTCAAAATTAGACATCATTCTTTAAAGACTTAGAACAATCTATCACAAAATTCATCTGGAATCACAAAAGACCGAGGATAGCCAAATACATAATGAAAATCAAGAAGCTGTGTGGCATCTCTTTACCTAACCTGAAACTCTATTACAAAGCCATAGTGATTAAAACAGCATGGTACTGGAACAAAGACAGAGCCTCAGACCAGAAGAATAAATGCATAATTGAATACAGATATAAGTATCTTAGGGTTCAGATATAAACCGCGAAAAATACAGTCAACTTATATTTGACAAGAAAGCAAAGAACTTGAAATGGAACAAAGAAAGTATTTTCAACAAACGGTGTTGATACAATGGAAATCCACCTATAAGATACTGAAAATTGGGGTCAGGCGGTGGCGCTGGAGGTAAGGTGCCTGCCTTGCCTGCTCTAACCTAGGACTGACCGAGGTTCGATCCACCGGTTCCCCATATGGTCCCCTGTGCCTGCCAAGACCTACTTCTGAACAAGTAGCCAGGAGTAACCCCTGAGCACCACCGGGTGTGGCCCAAAACAAACAAACAAAAAAAGATACTGAAAATTGATCCATACCTCACTCTTTATACAAAAGTTAACTCAAATGGATTAAAGATCTTGAAATCATACTTGAGTCTATAAAGTTTATTGAGGAAAAAATAAGCAGAACACTAGAAGACCTATATAATCAAAGAAGTCTTAGAGAATAGAACCCAATGGCAAGAATCTTAGCTTCAAACCTAAACAAATGGGACTAATAAAACTAAAAAGTTTCTGCATGGCAAAAGAAACCCTACTGATTACTAGAAGATAGTTAATGGAATGGGAAAAAAATCTTTGCACTCAACATGTCAGATAAAGGGCTGGTATCTAGAATATACAAAGCAATCAGAAAGCTCAGCCCCCCAAAATCTAATAAAGCCATAGAAAATAGGGTTAAAAAATGAACAGACATGTCTTGGAGGAAAAACGAAAGATGGCCAACAGACATGAAAACATGCTCACCTTTAATCATCATTAGGGAAATCCAAATCAAGAATACAATGAGGTACCACCTTACACCATTGAGCATGGCCCACATCAAAAATACCGAGGAAAATCTCTGTTGGCGGGGATGTGGTATGAAAGGAACTCTTATTCACTGCTGGTCAGAATGACCCTTATTCCAAATTTTATGGAAAACAGTTTGGGCATGCTCAGTAAACTCTGAATCGAGCTGCCTTATGACCCAGTAATTGCTCTACTGGGTATCTATCCTCAAGATGGAAGAATATTCTTCCCAAAGTACGTGTGCACCCCACTATTAATTGTAGCACTCAGTACAATAGCTAAGATTTGGAACCAACCTCGATGCATAACAACAGACAATTGGATCATGAAAATGTGGTATCTATACACAATGTAATACTATATAGCAGTTAGAAATGATACAAGCATGGCCTTTGCAGCAACATGGATGGATCTAGAAAATATTATGTTAAATGAGGTAAGCCAGAAGATGAGAGATAAGCACAGAATGATAGCACTATTCTGAAGTTTCTAGAATATACACTATATATATATATATATATATATATATATATATATATATATATATATATATATATATATATATATATATATATATATATACATGTAACACTCCATAAATAAATACAAGAGTTTAATGGGGTAGAAACTTCAAACACGGTAATCATCAACATTTACTGGTGAGTAGTGTCCAAAACAAGTGGAAGAGGATCAACACAAAGCCTTGACTACACATTATACCATAAAGAAAAAAGCAACAGCAAAAACATGCAGCATAGAGTAAACAGGTACATAAGCAACTTTTACTACAAAGGCCCATAATAATGTCTTATACAGGACTACAGAAAAAGAGTATGATGGGAAGTCAGTGACTTCAGTGACAGCGTTCCATAATAATAAGATTTAATGCCTTAATCATATTATATTTCAAATAACCTCTCAGCTTTTCTTGTCTACAGTGGTCCTTGGATGCAAAGGGTGGACAACCCAAGACGACTCCTTGGTGACCAATCACAGTGGAGAACATATCCTGTCTGCATTATGAAAATGTCTGGAGTAAACACTTTACCATACCCTTTATCTCTAGATTATGCTCTCTATTAGAACCTGAAACACGTGACCAGCCAGACCACTAAAGCAGGCATCTGTGACCCACAGACTTATAGGACCTACTCATTGAAAACGGTTATGCAAACTAGCATTTCCTTTCTCTTTCCTTCTCTCTTCTCACTACGTCTTTTTCCATTTTTTCCCCTACCTTTTCCTCCTCATTATCATCAATTCTATGCATGTCAAATAAAAATCACACTGTTACTTTCCACTTAGGAAAGGGAATTCTATATATAAGGTGCTGCAGACAATACTATATAGGGTAACCACTCTTATAGATAGATCTCAATAACACATTGCTTAGTACTCTAGACAGAAAACCTATGTGTATCCAAAATTGCTCCAGTCATCACCTTATCCTAAAAACTTCATTCAGGAAAGCCCAACCCCATCACTAATGAAATCCCTATAAATTGAGAAAAAACCCCAACTTTAACTCACCAGCCCAATCTCTCTTAGCTGATCTATTAGTTTATTTACCTTATTTGTACTATATTTACCTATTTCTCTATTCTCTTATTATTTCCTCTCCCCTGCTCTTCTTATTAAGGTATACATCAGCTTACTATTGTATGTTTGCATGTGGGCATGAGCACACAGAGATAGGACTCCTCCATGCGAGTCAAACCTAAAATGCAAACAACTCATGCCTATAGTGTATTAGTCCCTCCCATATACTATCCCTCTGCCCCCTTTCAGAAGTCTGACTACCCCTCTTCACCCAACCCCAACCTATTCCCCAAGTTATTAAAGCTCTTCACTCTCAGTTCTTAACCCGTTAGGTATCAAGACCGACCTTCTATTCAATAAGCCACTACCCAGAACTCAAGCGAAGGGACACCCACTTAGACCCACACTTTGTCCCGGGCAAGAAACTAAAACCAACACCCCTGCTGACACATGCTGTAGGACCCACCTTCTCACCTATCTTGTGGACTATTGTTTGATATCAGACTCAGGTACAAAAGAATCTCCACCGCAAGAACTCTACTAAAGACCTTTCTGCTGCAAATCTCTTTTCAATCTCAAGAAGACTAGGGTGGGGGGATGAAAATGAGCCCTGGATCCCTCACCCCACAAGAAAAGCTTAAAAGACAAAGTGGAACCCTATGCATGCAAGGAGTCTGAAGTTAATCCTATGACAATATACTTCAAGGGCGGAGAAACCCTGCATCACTTACGCCAAGGGAATTCCCCCAATATTTACTATGCCTATGCAGAAGGGAAAAAAAGGCACAAATTTTGATTTGTTTGTTTACTTTTTTGTTTTTCTTATTGTCATTGTTGTTTTCTTTTGTTTTTTTTTGTGCTCTGTTTTGATTTTGTTTCAGAAGAATGATTATTGTGTGATGTTTGTTTCTATGGCTGTGGTGCTCATTGGATTTCTCGTTTTATATTTCTTTTTGTATTGCTGTGGTGATTCTCTTCCCTTTTTTCCCTTTCTTCTCTCAAAATTGATGCCTATATCCTCCAGAAGGACTCTGCCCACTTTTGGCCTGTACCTTTCTTACCCCATTCTATTTCTTTTTTTTTCTTTCTCGAACAAAACCACATAACTTGAACCATCTTGCTCTGCCCTCAAATTGAGAAGGAAATAATAGATGGTACCAAGTCCAAACAACAGTGTGATCATTAAATAGTAAAAAAATGATCAGACTTCAACACCAAATCCAAAGTAACAAAACCAAAAGAAATTAATTTGTGCTTCTCACTCTCTCTCTCTCTCTCTCTCTCTCTCTCTCTCTCTCTCTCTCTCTCTCTTTGCTTGCATAAGCACAGTAAATATTGGGGAAATTAGAAAGGGAATTCCCTTGGCCTAAGAGATACATGGTTTCCTCGCCCTTGAATATACTGCCATGGGAATAACTACATACATGTTCTTTTTACTTTCCTGTTTGTCCTTTTATGATGTCTGGAACCTTTCCACTCCATTGTGGATGATAACAACATGCCTCTGTAGCTAGATGGTAAAATCATGCCTCTGTAGTTTGAGATCTTGGTATTTGCACAGGTCAAAGAATGGAGCCTAGGAAGGAGTTTTTCTTCACAATTCTAGAAGTTTTGTTCCATCATTGTTGTTCTAATCAGTCTTCTTCAGTTTGTGGTCTTGGTTTTTTTCCCTGATCCTAGGATGAAGCATAGGATAGTCTTTCCTTATGTTTCCAGAAGATCTGCTTGGTTGCAATGGTCTCAGTCAGACCTCTGGAGTTAGAGATCTTGGTTGTTGTACAGATAATAAGCCAAGGCCTAGACTAGGGAATTTTTTTTATTGATCCCAGGATAAGTTATGCCCAGTCATGGTTGTCACAGTAAGTCTTCTGTGGATATTGAAGTTGGCTTTTGTACCAATCAAAGGATGACATGTCTTCTTATTTTATCTTATGATTAGGAGGAGGTGAGGTAAGACAACCTGCTCTTAGACCAAGTTGTTGTCATTTTCTCATTATGAGGTTGTCATATCTAAACTGGTGCATGTTGGTCTCAGAGCAGTATTAAGAATGTCCCAGAGGGAGTTTTGTTCCTGGAGCTGTTGAAGAGAACGCGTAAGTTCTATGTCTGGGATATAGGGTTTAGGTTAGACGGTTGCTGTCTAATCACATGGAGTCTAAATTGGGACCACATGACATATGTTCAAGGTAGGAGTTTCCGCTGTATTGTAAAGTATATAAATTCCTATCCCTAGTATATAAGAGCTTTTTTATACGTAAATTTTCCCCCCTTTCTAGCAAAAAACATTTTAAGAAAAATATTTAATCAGAACTTGGTAAAACAGAAGTACAATAAAAATGATCAAAGATTTATTCTAAGGAAATGTTCACTAGTTCAAGGTGATATATTGCTCATAATTTTCACACCTTAGTAACAAGATTACATCCCTCAGACAATCTAAAACAGAAAACTAGGAAAATCTTTTTGAATTATAGTATGAAAAATGTAATTAAAAGGTGCAATGCAATAGGCTATATATTTTATATCATTACTTAGTTTGTTCATATATACTTTTACATGCTAATTCATAGACATATTTGTACATGTTATGACAGATCATTTGTGATTTCTTTATATAGATTAATCATTTAATTAATTTTGCTTACTTTTAATTAAAATCAATTTTATACTTCACATTGTCTATTAATATTTTCAAAGACTAGACAGAGTACAGTGGAAAGTTCTCTTGCATGGCATACTGTCACCTGAGTGACATATGCTGAGCACTACATAAGATTAGAGAATTATATCAGTCATGATGCATAGGCAGAGTGCCAAAAGTAACTCTTGACTGCTGTCAGGTGGGGCCCCCAAAACAAAAATTAAACAACAGGCTTCAAAATGTAATTTTTATTTGATATTTTATCATCAACTTATGTGTATAAAATAGATATTCTGGTCACCAACATAAAATCCCCAAGCCAGCTCAGAACAAAAGGCAATGAGATCAGTCCCAATCCCCACAAACCCTATCCTCATAAACCCTAGATTGGTAGAAATAGTGGACAGGGACCCCAAAGTTGCCCCATAAATTCAGCACTTGCAAAACAGCACCATCCTCACCATTTCATCTCTAGAAATTCTACCTGCCGTCACAAAGCCACACAGAAATAAGATAGCCCAAAATCCAAAAGAAAAACCCACAAGACAAGTGTACAACATTCCTTCCACACTTTGGCAAACATGCTTAACTAGAATAAATAAACCCCATACATATATACCTCCAACTACCTCCTTCACAATTAAATAGATAACTATTTCAATAAATCCTGAAACTCATGCATTCCAACCCACCCAAATGCATATAATATTGAATGGGGTAAGATACCAGGTAACAGAGTACATATATAGAAATGCTAAAAAAATTCCAAGTGCGCCAAAATGCAAAAACCCTAAAGACTAGAACCTAAAGTCAGCAATTAATCTCTTAGCAATGAACCTCAAAGAATCACTAACCAAAGGGATTAAGAAATCCATAGACTTGGGGCAAGAGAGATGGCACTAGAGGTAAAGTGTCTGTCTTGCAAGCACTAGCCAAGGAAGGACCATGCTTAGATCTCCTGGCATCCCATATGGTCCCCCCAAGCTAGAGGCGATTTCTGAGCACTTAGTCAGGAGTAACCCCTGAGCATCAAAGAGATGTGACCAAAACAAAACAAAAAAAAAGAATTTCATAGACAAACAATTCAACCAATTTCAAGAATTCTATCAGAAGATGAGAAAACTTTTACAAATGGAACTAGAGAAACATAAAACAGCAGGTAGCCTTAAAAGCAGGATTACACAGAAAGAGAATCACATGAATGAATTTAAAGACAAAATACAAGCCAACAACAACAAACAATAAAGAAATGAGAGAGAAAAAATTGGAAGAAAATATAACACTAAATGAGCAAAGACAAAAGAAATAATTTATGGCTAAGAGGAATATCAGAAGGGGAGGAAAAAGGAAAAGAGGAAGAACAAGTAGTGAGGATAATAATAGCAGAGATTTCTCCCACTCTCCAGAAAGAGACTTCTGTACAAATTCTAGAGTCAAGAGAGCGGTAAACAAAAAAAAAAAATACCCTAACAGATCAATACTAAGATATAGTAATTCAAATGGAAAAGAGAGAGAATTCTTTTAAAAATAAAAAGTCTCGAGTACAAGGGAAGCAACAGAAGAAACTAATCAATTTTTCCATTTGAAACAAGGCAAGAAGAGAGAGGAATGACATATTTAAATTACCGAATAAAAGAATCTTCAAATCTAGTGTTCACTACCCAGCACAGCTCTCAATTACATGGGATGGAAGAAAAAAATCATTCTCAGACAAAAATGAAATTGTAATATTTGCTCTAATCAAACTAACACTAAATGAGCTACTCAGAGACACGTTACACAAAACAATTCCTCATTTGTAACAACAACCTTACACAATATAATTGCACAACAAACCTTTACAATTTATTTAAATGTCAAACGACCAAACTATCCCATAGGAGACGCAGAAAATTGGGGCTGAGCAGTGGACAAGGCTGTGCAGCACATGTTTTGCATGTGCTAACCTAGGATAGACAGCTGTTTGACCTCCTGGAGTCCCATATGGTCTCCCAAGCCAGGAGTGATTTCTGAGCATATAGTCAGCAGTAACCCCTGAGTGCCACTGGGTGTGGCCCAAAACAAAAAAGAAAAAGAAAAAAAAGAAAAATAAAAGAAACACAGACAAGAGCATTGGATTGGGAAACAAAATCCAAATATCTGCTGCCTTAAGGAAAGATACTTAAAGGCTTAAGATCATTCACAGAGAGAAAAGGGACAGATATCAAATATACATGCCACTGGAAAAAATACAAATTTGACACAGTCATAATCATATCAGACCATATAGCATTCAACCTCAAAAAAGTACTCAGAGACTAAGATGAACACCATTTATTGATCAGGTGAACATTAGATCAAGAAGTACTAAATATGATCAACATTTATGTACTAAATGTAAAGCCAATAAAATTTGTAAGGATTTTGCTAAAAACCTGGAGTAACATATGTATGAAAATGTTATAGTAGTGGAAGATTTTCATGCACCATCATTGCTACTATGCAGAAAACAAGCAAAGACATAAGAGCCCTAAATGGAATATTAGAAGAACCAGGGCTAATGGACTTATATAGTGCTCTACATACTCAGAAATGAAATATACTTTTTTCTCAAGTGCACATGGAGCATTTTCTAGGAAAAGTCATGCAGTAAGAAACAGATATTGCATAAATTCACAAATATAAGAATTATACCAAGTATTCTATCAGACTATAACACAATGGAGATCAAGATTGTCAGTGAAAAGATGTTGAGAAAATCTAACACTTGGAGACTAGACTACATGTTGCTCAACAACAGCTGGATTAAAAATAAAATCAAGGAAGAAAAAATATTCTCTGAGAAGAATGACAATAAAGAAACAAATTGCCAAATTTCACGTGACACAGAAAAGGCAGAAAGTAGGGATAAACACATAGCAATACAGACCGATATTAGGAAAGATGAAGATGATGAAATCAACAGCTTAAAGGGACACCTTAAATATTTGTAAAGCCAGCAGCAAAGAATCCCAAACACAAGTAGAAGACAAGACATAGTAGACTCCAGAGCAGAAATAAATAACATAGAAACAACTAATATAATATAAAGTATCAATGAGACCAGTAGTTGGTTTTTCAAATAATAAACAAGATTAAAAAAAACTGCTTACAGACTCACAAAGAGCAGAAATGAAAACTACCAAATAAATCTAATAACAAATCCTAGAGGCTTATTATGAACAACTATACTCAGTTTAATTAGAGAACCCAGAGAAATGGATAATTTTCTGGAAAAATACCATCACCTGATACTTAATAAGGAGGATGTAGAAAACCTAAACAGGCCAATCACATCTAAGAAATTTAAAAAGTAATTAAGAATCTCACCAAGAATAAAAGTCAGGACAGATCATTTTACAGGTAAATTCTATCAGACATTCAGAGAAGAATTACTACCATTGATCGTGAGGCTATTTAAAAAAATTAAAAGATAGGAATCCTCCCTATTTCCTCTTATGAGGCTAATTCAGTCAACATCATACACCAACAGAAAGAATGACAACAACCTCGTGATCATATCAATCTATGCAGAGAAGTCATTTGACAAAATTCTACACCCATTCATATGAAAACACTCAGCAAAAAATGGTTGGAAGAAAACGTCCTCTAGATAGTTACAGCTATCTATAATAAGCCCACAACCAATATTATCATTAATACCAAAAAATTGAGAGTATTTCCACTAATATCAGTCCAGAGACAAGGCTGTACACTTCCCTCTTATACAACATAATTTTAGAAGTCAAATCAATAGCAAGTGGAGAAAATAAGGGAATCAAATGAATCTAAATAGATAAAGAGGAAGTCATGCTATATTTCAGATAATGTGATGATATACATCAAAAAACCTAAAGAGTGCACAGAAAAGCTCCTAGAAACAATAAACCAATACAGCAAATCGGTCTACTACAAAGTCAATACAAAAGAGTAGCATTCCTTTATACAAATAACGAAGCATAGGAGAAACACATAAAGAAGTCCACCTCATTTAAAATAATATCTCAAAATTTTCAAGTACCTATAATTCCACCTAATGATAGAAGTGAAAGACCGTACTATTAAAACTTCAAAAAGCTTCAGAAAGAAATTGAAGAGAACCTAAGTTATTAAAAGAACATACCATGATCTGTGTATGAGGAATCAACATCATCAGAATGAATATCTTACCTAAACTACTATATAAATTCAATGTATTCCTATCCAATTTTATACCTCATTATTGAGTACTTAGAAAAATCAGTTATAAAGTCACGTGGAAACACAAAAGACCTAGGGTAGCCAAATAAATATTGTAAAACAAGAAAATGGGTGGTATCTCTTAACCTAAACTGAAGTTTTACTGTACTGGAAAAAAATACCAATGGTTCAGAATAGAATATCCAGTAGCATAAACCTAAATATATGGTCAACTAATATTTGAAAAGGTGCCAAGAATATGAAATGGAACAAGGACAGTCATTTCAACAAATGGTGTTGGAACAACTGGATAACCACATTTAAGAAATTAAGATTGATCCATACCTCACACCTTACACAAAAGTCAACTAAAATGGTTTAAAGACCTTGAAATTATACCAGAAATTACAAAGTTCATTCAGAAAAACATATCCTCCAAGATGTATACCTCAAAAGAGTTTTTGATGATAAATTGAATGGCAAAAGATATAGCCTCAAACTTAAATAAATGGGAACGCATCAAACTAAAATGTTTCTGTATTGATAAAGAAGCATGAGATAAAACTAGAAGACAGCAAATGGCATGGAAAAAATTTTTGCACTCAACACATCAGATAAAGATTTTATATCTAGTATATATAAAACACACAAAAGGTGATCTTCACTAAACCTAAAATAGAAAAATGGAGTGAAAAAATTAACAGACACTTCTCTGAGTAAGATCAAGATATGACCAATAGACACATGAAAACATGTTCATAATAAATCATTATTAGGGAAATCCAAATCAAGACAACAATGAGGTACCATCTTACACCAATGAGGATGGCACATATAAAAATAATGGAAACAATTTCTGTTGGCAGGAATGCAGTAAGAAAGGAACTCTCAATATCTGATGGAGGGAATGCTAAATAGCCAAATCCCTATGGAACACAGTATGGAGGGGTCTCAGCAAAGTTAAAATTGAGCTGCCATAAGACCAAACAATCCCTCTCTTAGGTATCTATCTCCAAGACACAAAGGTATTCATGCAAAAGTATATATGCACAACAATATTTATTGCAGCATTCATTACAATAATCAAGACTTGGAATCTAGTTAGTTGTCCAACAACAGGTAAGTGGATCATGAAGATGTTGTACATATACAGAATGGAATACTACATTGCAGTAAGGAATGATGCAATCATGAAAATTGCAGCAACATGGATGGAACTAGAATATATTATGTTAAATGAAGTAAGTCGGAAGATAAAGAATAAGTACAGAATGATATCACTAATATGTGGTATTTAGAATAAGTCCATGAAGAAAAACACTGGTCTAAATGATATATACTCTGAACTCCATAGGTGCCAGGGTTTAGTGAGAAGTGATAAAATAAATAGAAGAGTAGAAACACAAAAGCTCTATCT